>NW_025557242.1:0-20000 GCF_020424385.1 Procambarus clarkii
CCACACACTCCCCCACACACACACTCCCACACACACACACACACACTCCCACACACACACACACACACACACACACACACACTCCCCCCCACACACACACACACACACACACACACACACACACACACACACACACACACACACACACACACACACACACACACTCACACACACACTACCAACCCATCCCATCGTGTTGGGTGGACGTGGGGTTGGGAGTTCCTGGTTCACTAGTGGAGTGGGAGGGGTAATCAGGCAACTTCGAAGTGAAAAAGTGTGTAGAAGTGAATGAAAAAACCTTGGGTTTTGACCAAAGCCATAAGGTAGTGAAGAAAAACAGTTTAAATAGCGTAATTCAAAATAGTTGAGGAAGTACTGTGGCAGTGTGCAGTGTGGAGCAGACCTCACTGCCTCTGACCGCGTGACCTCACCTCCGGCAGCAACCCTTCTACCACCACGTGGGACGATGATTGGAGATTCACTCACCTATTGTGTTAGCAGGACGGTAAGATACTTGGAACCCCTGTGGGTAAGGTTGCATTATAGCAATGACTAGGTCAGGAAGGGTGTCTAGGTCCAACAGTATTATGATTGAGGAAGAAGATAGGTTTGTGGAGAAGATGATTGGGAAATTTGTAGAGAAGAGGGATGTTTGGATAGGTGATCTAATCCAGGGGATTAAAAGTGAAGTCTTTAATAAGATACAGGACGAGGTGCAAAGATTCAAACAAGAGTTTATGGATTATATTCAAGAGGAAATCACGAAGAGCAGGGTAGAATGGCATGGAGAAATATCTAGGCTTACTAATGAATTTGGCAGGAATAAGGGAAGCTTGGCAGGGGAAGGGGGAGTAGTAGTAGGTGGAGTAGCGGGAGTGGGAGGGGTGGGGGTCAGCCAGGGAGGGGGCCACCAGCATGACCCTGAACTGAGAAAGAGGACAATCATAATCCATGGATTGCTTGAAGCCAGGGCACCATCGAGGCAGGAAAGGATGGAGATTGCGGATTTGGAGCTACAGGGGATCTTGAGAGACATGAGAGCCCAGATGGCAGGGAATGAGGTGCAAGTCCACAGACGCATTGGGCCATACAACTGTAACAGGAAACGACCTGTCCTGGTACAGTTCACTAACGAAGAGGCAGTGGATTACATACTGTATCACAAACACTTACTCAGAGGTAGCGAAAATTACTACAACGTATATATTGACAAATTCATGACGAAGGAGGAGCAGATTGCCCACAGAGCAAGCAAACAACAATACAACTCTTCCCATTTGAGAGTAGCTACACACCCCAGTGCTAATCCACCCCATGCTAACCAGCTCACACCTGCTTCTCAGGTCACCCCTTCCCCAAATCAGTCGCCCCTGCTTATCTCCCCAACACATCCCTTGGCCCCTCTGACCCCACTGCAGTCAAATTCATCCCACATTCCAAGGACCCCCTCATCACCTCAACCCCCAAAACCCGTCCAGCCCTCAACCCCCAAAACCCGTCCAGCCCTCATCCCCTCAACCCCCAAAACCCACCCAGCCCTCATCCCCTCAACCCCCAAAACCCACCCAGCCCTCATCCCCTCAACCCCCAAAACCCACCTAGCCCTCATCCCCTCAACCCCCAAAACCCGTCCAGCCCTCATCCCCTCAACCCCCCAAACCCACCCAGCCCTCATCCCCTCAACCCCCAAAACCCACCCAGCCCTCATCCCCTCAACCCCCAAAACCCACCCAGCCCTCATCCCCTCAACCCCAAAACCCACCCAGCCCTCATCCCCTCCTCATCCCCTCTCCTTCCATGTGACCCCCCACCCTTGCGAGGGGGGTGGAAGGTTCCCCCCACCCCCTCTATCCTTCCCCCTCCCAACCTCTCAACCTCTATCTGACTCCCAACCTTACTCTATCTCCCAACCCCTCTATGCCCTCCCTAATCTTCAGACCCAGTATGCCCTTCCTACTCCAGACCTACCTACCCAGGCCCTACCCCAGACCCTCCTACCTACCTTCCTAGAAGCCCAGCCCTCAGTAGCCCCCCAAGCACCCCTCCTGACCTCTTTCACCCCCCATACATCTCCCCCTGAAGGTGACCCCCCCAGACACGTTTCCCGTCCGGATCCCCCCGGACATGAGAACCCCCGGATCCTCCCCGCCCCCAGTCAGCCCCCAGACACTCAAGTTCCCCCCAGACGGCCCCCCAGATCCCCCCAGAGAAAGGGAGAACTCTGGTACAAGAGTTTCCATGAAGAATCTCAAGGTTTGGTACACCAATGCTGATGGGGTATCTAATAAAGCAGAAGAGATAAAAGAAAGTGTGAGTGAAGCAGATCCTGACATAGTTGCAATTGTGGAAACTAAAATTAATGACATGATCTCAGATGCAATCTTTCCTGAAGGGTACCAGGTGATACGAAGAGAGAGGACACAGAGACAGGGAGGGGGAGTAGCACTCCTAATAAAGCGGAAATGGAAGTTTGAAGACCTGGGAAATCGAGTTACCAATGAGTGCACAAGCTTCATACATGGAACTCTTGACAGTAGATGGGAGGAAGATTGTGATCTTGGTAATCTACAATCCCCCACCAAACAGCAGAAGACCCAGGCAGGAGTATGATGACAACAACAAAGCATGTATAGATGAACTGCAGAAGGCAGCAACACTAGCCCACAGAATGAGAGCGAAGCTGCTGATCATGTGGGACCTAAATCATGGAGAGATAAATTGGGAATCAAGGAATCCCCATGGAGGGGACGAAACGTGGGGAGCAAAATTAGTAGATGTTATAGACAGGAATTTCCTGACACAACATGTGAAGGAAGACACAAGGGAAAGAGGAGGAGATGCACCGAGCCTATTAGACCTGATTTTCACCCAGAACGTAGAAGATATCGAGAATTTAGAGCATGAAATACCTCTAGGGGCCAGTGACCATTGTGTCCTAGTCTTTGACTACATGATGGAATTCAAACTTATGACCATGGGACAAGAGATCTGGGAAAGGAGAGCTGACTACAGGAAAGGGGACTATATGAGGATAAGGGACTATCTGGGTGAAGTGCAGTGGGAGGAAGAAATTAGAGGAAAAACAGTCCAAGATATGATGGACCTAGTCATACAGAAATGCCAGGAGGCCGAAGAGAGATTTATACCAACGGTAAAGGGAAAAAATAAGAAGGAATATAATAATAACCCATGGTTTAATAGACAGTGTCAGGAAGCAAAAATGGCCAGCAGGCGGGAGTGGAGGAAGTACAGAAGACAACAGGATCAGATACAACAGAGCTAGGAACGATTACATTAACATAAGACGAACATCGGAAAGGGACTATGAGAACGATATTGCAATCAAAGCGAAAAAACAACCTAAGTTACTACACAGCCATATAAGAAGTAAAATGTCGGTGAACGACCAAGTGACAAGACTAAGGAAGACAGAGGGTCCAAATACTGAAAGTGACAAGGAAAACTGCGAGGCACTGAATGCCAGTTTCCATGGAGTGTTCACTACCGAGCCTGAGCAGCTCCCATTGGTGGAAGGGGTTACCCTAGATGAAAGACTATCAGATATAGAGGTGACAGCAGAGGAGGTAATGAAACAGTTGACAACTCTAGATGCAACTAAAGCAGTTGGACCAGACAAAGTATCACCGTGGATACTAAAAGAAGCAGCACAGGCCCTCAGCGTGCCTCTGGCAATGATCTTTAATGAGTCACTTATGTCAGGAGAATTGCCCAGTTGCTGGAAGAAGGAAAATGTCGTGCCGATCTTCAAGAAAGGTGATAGGGAGGAGGCACTTAACTATAGACCTGTATCACTGACAAGCATCCCCTGTAAAATACTGGAAAGAATAATTAGGCTACGACTGGTTGCACTCCTGGAGAACATTAGGTTTGTGAACAAACATCAACATGGGTTCTGGACAGGGAAATCGTGCCTAACAAACCTTCTGGAATTCTATGATAAAATAACGAGGATAAGACAGGACAGAGATGGTTGGGCAGACTGCATATTTCTGGACTGCCAAAAAGCCTTTGATACAGTACCGCACATGAGACTGCTGTTCAAGCTCGAGAGGCAGGCGGGGGTGGGGGGAAAGGTCCTAGCATGGATAAGGAACTACCTAACAGGAAGGAGCCAAAGAGTTACGGTAAGGGGCGAGAAGTCGGACTGGCGAACAGTAACAAGTGGAGTACCACAAGGATCGGTGCTGGGACCAATTCTATTTCTTGTATATGTTAACGACATGTTTACAGGCGTAGAGTCCTACATGTCGATGTTTGCGGATGACGCAAAGTTGATGAGAAGAGTTGTGACAGATGAGGATTGCAGGATCCTCCAAGAGGACCTGAACAGGTTGCAGAGATGGTCAGAGAAATGGCTACTGGAATTCAACACGAGCAAATGTAAAGTTATGGAAATGGGACTAGGAGATAGGAGACCAAAGGGACAGTACACAATGAAGGGGAACAGCCTACCTGTAACGACGCGTGAAAGAGACCTGGGGGTGGACGTAACACCTAATCTATCTCCTGAGGCACATATAAATAGGATAACGACAGCAGCGTACTCTACACTGGCAAAAGTTAGAACATCATTCAGAAACCTAAGTAAGGAGGCATTTAGGGCGCTTTACACTGCCTACGTAAGGCCAGTCTTAGAGTATGCCGCCTCATCATGGAGTCCCCATCTGAAGAAGCATATAATGAAACTGGAAAAGGTTCAGAGGTTTGCAACGAGACTCGTCCCAGAGCTACGAGGGATGGGGTATGAGGAGCGCCTGAGGGAACTGTGCCTTACGACACTAGAAAGAAGAAGGGAGAGGGGGGACATGATAGGAACGTATAAGATACTCAGAGGGATTGACAGAGTGGACATAGACGAAATGTTCACACGGAATAGTAACAGAACGAGGGGACATGGATGGAAGCTTGAAACTCAGATGAGTCACAGAGATGTTAGGAAGTTTTCTTTTAGCGTGAGAGTAGTGGGAAAATGGAATGCACTTCAGGAACAGGTTGTGGAAGCAAATACTATTCATAATTTTAAAACCAGGTATGATAGGGAAATGGGACAGGAGTCATTGCTGTAAACAACCGATGCTCGAAAGGCGGGATCCAAGAGTCAATGCTCGATCCTGCAGACACAACTAGGTGAGCACACACACTCCCACACACACACACACACACACACACACCCACACTCACACTCCCACACTCACACTCCCACACTCACACATACACACTCACACATACACACTCACACATACACACTCACACATACACACTCACACATACACACTCACACATACACACACATACACACACTCCCACATACACACACACCCACTCCCCCCCCCCCCCAAACACACACACACACACACAGGTCTGCAGTTAAGGAAGTTGCCATGGAAGTGGCTTCCTCTCAGGAAGCAGCTAGATGTACTAGCCGGCTGATAGAGAGAAGAAGAGCTGTAGTAGTAGCAGGCATTAAAGAGCAAACAGGGACCAGCCCAAAGGAGCGGAGAGACAAGGACAAAAACGCAGTTACCGGGATCCTTAAAGAGGTAAGGATGGAGGGAACTGACCAAAATGTTGAAAAGGTTTTCAGGCTTGGAAAGTTCAACAAGGACAGGGACCGAATGATAAAGGTGGTATTCATGAGCGAAATCACGAAAGAGGAACTGTTAGCAAGGAAGTGCTGTCTAGCAGGTGTAGAAAAGTTCAAAAAAGTATTCCTGCAGAGGGATATGAGAAGGGAAGAGAGAATACGGACAGCAGACGCGAGGAAGGAGTGCAGGGAGAGAGAAAGAAATCAGAGTACCACAACCCAGAACCCTACAATCCCAGAGGGAAGTGGAGAACCCTCCTCAAACAGTGCAACAGCCACAGGGATTGGGGCACCACCCCCACATTCTACCCAACAGACACCCAACCTGCCCCATCCCCTGTCAGCCCCCCACTAAGAACCCACCTAGGGCACCCTCCGCCCACCCACCCCCCTCCTCCCACTCACCCCCCTCCTCCCACTCACCCCTCTCCCCAGGACCTCCCTTCTCCCCCATCCCCAAAGAACTCCCTTCTCCCACATGCCTTCCCGTCTCTCCCACCCCCAAGCCCTCCCTTCCCCCCTCCCCCCTAAGCCCCCCACCCCACCTAAGTCTTCCCCTCTCCCCCACTCCTCTAAACCCTCCCCTCTTCCTCACCCACCTCAGCCCTCCCTTCCCCCTAAGCCCCCCCATCTCCCCTATCCCCCACATCCTCTCCTCCCCCCATGCTTCCCCAACCCTCCCTCTCTCACCCCCACCAACCCTCCCCCTCTCTCACTCTCCCCCCAACCCTCTCCCTCTCACCCACCCCCTGTACCCTCCCCCTCTCCCCCACCACCCCAAGCCCTCCCTCCTCCACCAATCACCCCGTGCCAGGTCCCCCCCCAGCTCCCACTCACCCCAGATCCCAAAGGTCCCCCCCAGAGAAGAAGCAGAAAAGAGTCAGTTTCAGGGTGATGTACTCGAACATAGATGGGATCACAAGCAAGACAAGTGAACTAAGGGAAAGAGCACAAGAGGTTAACCCAGATGTAATCGGACTCACTGAAACAAAACTCCCTGGAATCATAACGAATGCCGTGTTTCCCCAGGAGTACACAGTAATAAGGAAAGATAGGGAAGGTAGGGGAGGAGGTGGAGTGGCCCTACTCATGAGAAAGGAATGGAGCTTTAAGGAGATGTCCATCACGGGCTGTGAGGAGTTCAGAGACTACATAGCAGGCACTATAACAATGGGAGGACCAAGAATAGTAGTAGCAGTAATATACAACCCTCCACCAAATGACAGAAGACCCAGTCAAGAGTATGAAAACAACAACATGGCAGTTAACACTATAATTGAGAGGGCAGCCTCTGCTGCCTGTAGAAATAGATCCCACCTGCTCATCATGGGCGACTTCAATCACGGAAGGATTGACTGGGAGAACAAGGAACCGCATGGAGGCGAGGATACGTGGAGAGCCAAACTATTGGAGGTGGTGACAAGAAACTTTTTAACCCAGCATGTCGGAGAACCCACAAGGATGAGAGGCAATGATGAACAAGCGAGACTCGACCTAGTCTTCACTCTGAACGACTCCAACATAAGAAAAATCGGTTTTGAGGACCCAGTAGGAATGAGCGACCACAGTGTACTGGTGTTTGAGTACTTGATTGAAGAAGGGTTATTGAACTCGAGGAGGGATACCAAAACCAAAAGGTTAGCATACCGAAAGGGAAACTATGAGGGGATAAGAAAATTCCTAACAGATATAGCATGGGAAACAGAGCTCAGGGGAAAGACGGCCCAAGATATGATGGATTACATCACACAGAAGTGCAAGGACGCAGAAAACAAGTTTGTCCCGGTCCAAAAGGAAAACAGAAATGAAAATGAGAAACCCATGGTTTAATCAGAGATGTGGGCTAGCTAAGCAGCAAAGTAAAAGGACATGGAGAAACTATAGGAATAACAGGACACTGGAGAGCAGAGAAAGATACCAGAATGCCAGGAATGAATATGTCAGAATGAGAAGAGAGGCAGAAAGACAATACGAAAATGACCTTGCAAGCAAGGCAAAGACTCAGCCTAAATTGTTGCATAGCCACATCAGGAGAAAAAAAACAGTCAAGGAACAGGTTATGAAATTAAGGATAGGGGCGGAAGGATTCACTACAAATGACAAGGAAGTGTGTGAGGCATTGAATAAGAAATTCCAGGAGGTCTTCACCTTAGAGCAACGAGAAATTCCAGAGGTAAGTGTGGGAATAGCTAACCAGGAACTACTGGAAGAGTTTTAGATTACCAGCGGGGAAGTAAGGAAGTGTTTACTAGAGTTGGATGTGACAAAGGCTATAGGCCCAGATGGAATCTCCCCTTGGGTTCTAAAGGAAGGAGCAGAAGAACTGTGCCTACCACTCTCCATAGTGTATAACAAATCACTGGCAACAGGGGAACTGCCAGATATTTGGAAAGCAGCTAACGTAGTCCCGATATACAAGAAAGGGGATAGACAGGAGGCACTGAACTACAGGCCTGTGTCCCTAACCTGCATACCATGCAAGCTGATGGAGAAGATTGTGCGAAAAAACTAGTGGAGCATCTGGAGCGAAGGAACTTTGTAACACAGCATCAACATGGGTTCAGGGATGGCAGGTCCTGCCTCACAGGGATACTTGAATTCTACGACCAGGCAACAAAAATAAGGCAAGAAGAGAAGGGTGGGCAGACTGCATATTTTTGGATTGTCAGAAAGCCTTTGATACAGTGCTGCACAAGAGGCTCGTGCGAAAGTTGGAGACGCAGGCTGGAGTGAAAGGGAAGGTACTCCGGTGGATAGAGTACCACCTAAACAACAGGAGACAACGAGTCTGTGTGAGGGGTGAGGTCTCAGATTGGCGAGACGTTACAAGTGGCGTCCCGCAGGGGTCAGTCCTTGGACCTATACTGTTTCTGGTATATGTAAATGATCTCCCAGAGGGTATAGATTCGTTACTCTCAATGTTTGCCGACGATGCAAAAATTATGAGGAGGATTGAAACAGAGGATGATAGTAGGAGGCTACAAGATGACCTAGATAGACTGAGTGAATGGTCCAACAAATGGATGTTGAAGTTCAACCCTAGTAAATGCAATGTAATGAAACTAGGCAGTGGAAACAGGAGGCCAGACACAGGATACAGAATAGGAGATGAAGTACTTAATGAAACAGACAGAGAGAAAGATCTAGGAGTTGATATCACACCAAACCTGTCTCCTGAAGCCCACATAAAGAGGATAACGTCTGCGGCATATGCGAGGCTGGCTAACATCAGAACGGCGTTCAGGAACCTGTGTAAGGAATCATTCAGAATCTTGTACACAACATATGTAAGACCAATCCTGGAGTATGCGGCCCCAGCATGGAGCCCGTACCTTGTCAAGCACAAGACGAAGCTGAAAAAGTCCAAAGTTATGCTACTAGACTAGTCCCAGAACTAAGAGGCATGAGTTATGAGGAAAGGCTGCGGGAAATGCACCTTACGACACTGGAAGACAGAAGGGTAAGGGGGGGACATGATCACAACCTACATAATCCTCAGGGGAATCGACCGGGTAAACAAGGATGAACTATTCAACACTGGTGGGACGCGAACAAGGGGACACAGGTTGAAGCCGAGTACCCAAATGAGCCACAGAGACGTTAGAAAGAACTTTTTCAGTGTCAGAGTAGTTAATAAATGGAATGCACTAGGTAGTGATGTGGTGGAGGCTGACTCCATACACAGTTTCAAATGTAGATATGATAGAGCCCAGTAGGCTCAGGAATCTGTACACCAGTTGATTGACGGTTGAGAGGCGGGACCAAAGAGCCAGAGCTCAACCCCCGCAAGCACAATTTGGTGAGTACAATTAGGCGAGTACACACACACTTCCCCCCCACACACACACTCCCCCACACCCACCCACAAACACTCCTCCCCCCCCCCCACACACACACTCCCCCACACCCACCCTCAAACACTCCTCCCCCCCCCACACACTCCCTCACACACTTCCCCCCCCCCCCCACACACTCCCTCACACACTTCCCCCCCCCCCACACACTCCCTCACACACTTCCCCCCCCCCACACACTCCCTCACACACCCCCCCCCCCCCACACACCCCCTCACACACCCCCCCCCCCACCCCCCCACACACTCCCCCCCCCCCCTCACACACTCCCCCCCCCCCCACACACACACACACACACGTCTGTGTCTAGGACGGCGGTCCGCGAATTAGTTTCAGTATTCTCGGCATATTTACGTACCAGTGAGCCCAAAACATAGTTTTTGATCATATGAAAGGTACAGCAACTCAGTGATAACGCAACAGTGAATTCTTATAACGTTGGATGAGAACAAAATTGAAAAAGAACGAGATTGTGGCAAGACAGTGGCACCAACGGGCTGAGAAGGGAAGAATTTGGACCACCACGTGGAGAGGAGCTCTGGCCTACAGGGACGTCAATTAAGGCAGACATCGCTTCATAAATCACCTAGTTGTGCTGTGGGATGCTTACTTGGAGGCGAGTGCCTCTCAAAGTCAGTCATTCAAGGTGTACAATACTTTTGATATAATAATTAGCTTTGGACGTAAGTTAAAATACGATAAAGTAGCTCGAGAGTCTCAGCTTGGTACTAGTTTTTTTCACACCTGTGTGTTACATTACACCGCCACCGACTTGACCCCACCTCACCATAACACGCCAATGTAAACACACACACACACACACCACTAAGGTTGGAACAAGTTAGGTGAGAAGGTGGTAGAGGCCAAGACCGTCAGTAGTTTCAATGCATTATATGACAAAGAGTGCTGGGAAGACGGGACACCACGAGCGTAACTCTTATCCTGTAACTACACTTAGGTAATAACACAAACCAGCCTACCGCCAACCTCACCCCCTCACCCCTGGAACTGACCTTCCGTCCCTCACCCACCTGATAGCCCTCCTCCCTATACCATACTACTTGTGTAAAGGAGGAAATGTATACGTTTCTCTCTCAATGTTTAGTAATATGTTTATTGTTTGTGATGTGTGTCTATGTATATATTAGGACTGAACGGGGTGAGAATAGCTTGAGCTACCTCATCCCTTTGTGTGTATTTTACCTCAATAAACTTATTTTAATTTCCTCTCTCCTCCGTTCTGCCTATCTCCATCTCTCCCCCTCTCTCTCCCTCCACCAGTTAACGCCACCCCTCACCGTGCCACCCCCACAATAAACACACGCACACACACACACAGGTCAAGCGGGATGGTAAGACAACAGAATGAAGCAGGAGGAGAGGGACTGGACGAGTCACACATGGAGATGATTGCTAAGGCATGGAAGGAAGTCAGTGGGGAATTGAAGGACCTGAGGGAAACTATATGTAAGCTGCAGATAGAACTAAGTGCAGCACAAGGAGATAAAAAGCCTAAAATCAGGCCCTCCTCAGACTCTGGCCCAGGCAACCAGCCCCTAGGTACCAGGAGATGTAGCAATGGCAGGGACCCCTACAATTAGCCCAACCTTTGCTGAAATATTGAAGAACCCAGATGCTATGAGCACAGTCAAGGAAGTTGTAATGAAAGCACTACCACACAGGAGGCAGCTAGATGCACAAGTCAGCTAATGGAAAGTAAAAAAAATAGTAGTAGTAGTAGTGGTAGGTGTGAAGGAACAAGAGGGCTCCACAAAGGAGGAATCGAGGACTAAAGACAAAGCTGCAGTGGCAGGGATACAAAAGAAGATAGGAATGGAAGGGGCTGAACGAGACATAGACCAGTTTTTTCGGATTGGCCAGTACAACAGAGACGAAGATATTGATCAAGGTAGTATTCAAGAGCGAGGGCATCGAAGAGGACATCCTAGTAAAGAAGAGCAAACTGAGGTATGCAAGGAACTACAAAGAGGTATATGTTTAGAGGGACATGACCGGAGACGAGATAGTAAGGGCAGCAGATGCAAGGAAAAGGCGCAGGGAGAGGGAAGGGAGCCAGAGAACCTCTGCCTCCAACTCAGCAATCCCAGAGGGGAGTGGGGAACCCCAGGGGGAAATGCAACACCCCAGCCCACCACCCAATAGGGCCCCCCCCCCTATCCCCCAGCACAAACCCTTCCTTGCCCTTGCACAATGCCCATAATAAAACCCAAATCCTCCCTCTCCCCTTACCCCAAGTATCCCCTGCTTTCCCAGCCCCTGGTCGTCTTCCTGCCCCAAGCAGGCCCAGGCGAGACCTAAGCCCTCCATCCCCCACTCCACCTCCCCCCAAACCCCTGTCAACTCACCAAAGGAGGGCGTGCCCTCTCCCCAAGCAATCCATGCTCCCTCACCCCCAGGACTTCTTCCTGCCCCAAGCAGGCCTGAGCAAGACCTAAGCCCTCCATCCCCCACTCCATTATCCCCTGAACCCCTGGCAACTACCTCACAGGAGGATGAGCCTACCCAAGTAGCAATGACCAGGGAACAACTTCCTACACTTGTGGGGGAGTGAGGGTGAAATTGGATATAAGCAAGTGAGCTTCAAGGTAATGTACTCAAACATTGATGGGATTACCAATAAAGGAAGTGAACTGGCAGAAAGGGCACAAGAAGAAAACCCTGATGTAATAGGACTCACGGAAACAAAATTGTCAGGCGTCATAACAGATGCTGTGTTTCCAAAGGACTACTATATAGCAAGGAAAGAGAGGGAAGGGTGAGGAGGTGGAGGAGTGGCCCTGCTGATAAGGAAGGACTGGAGTTTTGATGAGATGAAAATTCCGGACTGTGATGGGTTCAGAGATTACATAACAGGAACTATAACAACGGGTGGACCTAAGATAATAGTGGCAGTCATTTACAACCCTCCCCTAAATGACAGAAGACCTAGACAGGAGTTTGATAGGAACAACATGGCAACCATTAATATAATAGAGAGCAGCTTCAGTTGCTTGCAGGAATGGCTCAAGACTCTTAATCATGGGCGATATCAACCATGGAAAGATAGACTGGGGACCCACATGGTGGTGCAGATAAGTGGAGAGCTAAATTCTTGGAAGTGGCAACAAGGAACTTTGAGCCAGCTTGTCAAGGAACCCACAAGAGTGAGAGGCAGCGATGAACCAGCTAGATTCGACTTGATATTCACCCTGAATGAGTCAGAAATATGGAAAGTCAAAGATGAAGCCCCCATAGGAATGAGTGACCACAGTGTACTGACCTTTGAGTACTTGGTGGAGGTAGGGATAACCTATCCAAGGATGGGAGTGGAGGGGAAAAGACTAAATTACTGAAGAGGAAAATATGACGATAAGGAACTTCCTCAGGGGAATACCATGGAAAACAGAACTTAGACAAGAATGTGCAGGGCATGATGGATTTTGTCACCCAGAAGTGCCAGGAAGCTGCAGACAGGTTTTTCCCTGTCCAAAAGTAGAAAAAACGAAAAAAAAAACAGAAAAACCCATCTTGAGGTTATCTCGAGATGATTTTGAGACTTTAGTGTCCTCGACCAGGCCTCCACCCCCCAGGAAGCAGCCCGTGACAGCTGACTAACACCCAGGTACCTGTTTTACTGCTAGGTAACAGGGGCATAGGGTGAAAGAAACTCTGCCCATTGTTTCTCGCCGGCGCCTGGGATCGAACCCAGGACCACAGGATCACAAGTCCAGCGAGCTGTCCGCTCGGCCGACCGGCTCCCATGATTCAACCAGGATGCAAGGTAGCAAAGTAACTGAGTAAAAGAACATGGAGAAACTACAGAAATAACAGAACACCGGAGAGCAGGGAGAGATACCAGAGGGCCAGAAATGACTACCTCAGAGTGAGGAGGGAAGGAGAGTGACAGTTTGAAAATGACATAGCGAGTAAAGCCAAGACCCAACCAAAGCTGCTCCACAGCAACATCAGGAGAAAAATAGCAGTGAAGGAACAAGTGATGAAACTGAGAACCTGGAGGAATTTGACCTCACCAGTGATGAGGTCAAAAGGTGTCTGCTGGAGCTGGATGTGACAAAGGCTGTTGGGCCTGACAGAATCTCACCATGGATACTAAAGGAAGGTGCAGAAGCACTAAGTGTGCCACTCTCTATGGTGTGTAACAGGTCACTGGAAACAGGAGACTTACCAGGAAGTTGGAAGACATAACGTAGTCCCAATATACAAGAAGGGTGACAGGCAAGAGGCATTGAACTACAGGCCAGTTTCCCTAACTTGTATACCATGCAAGGTGATGGAGAAGATCGTGAGGAAAAGGCTCGTAGAGCATCTGGAGGGAAATAACTTTGTAACACACCACCAACATGGGTTCAGGGATGGTAAATCATGCCTCACAGGTTTAATAGAATTCTATGACCAGGCAACAAAAATTAGCAAGGAAAGAGAAGGGTGGGCCGACTGCATTTTCTTGGACTGCCAAAAAGCCTTTGACACAGTGCCTCATAAAAGGCTGTTAAAAAAGTTGGAGCATCAGGCAGGAGTAAAAGGTAAGGTGCTCCAGTGGATAAAGGAGTACTTAAGCAACAGGAAACAGCTAGTAATGGTGAGGGGGGGACATCAGAGTAACGAGATGTCACCAGCGGAGTCCCACAGGGCTCAGTACATGGACCCATCCTGTTTCTAATATATGTAAACGAGCTTCCGAGGGTATAGACTCGTTCCTCTCAATGTTTGCTGATCATGCAAAAATTATGAGAAGAATCAAGACGGATGAAAATAGACAGACTACAGGATGACCTCGACAAACTGGAGGAATGGTCTAGAAAATGGCTGCTAAAGTTTAACTCAGGAAAGTGTAAGGTAATGAAATTAGGCGAAGGGAGCAGAAGGCTGAACACAAGGTATCATCTGGGAGGTGAAATCCTGCAAGTCAATTGGAGAGAAAGATCTGGGGGGGTTGTTATCACACCGAACCTGTCCCCCAGAGGCCCACATCAAAAGGATATCAACAGCAGCATATGCTAGACTGGCCAACATAAGAACTGCCTTTAGAAACTTGTGTAAAGAATCGTTCAGGACCCTGTATACCACTTATGTCAGACTAATCCTGGAGTATGCAGCTCTAGCCTGGAGTCCATACCTAGTTAAACACGTGACAAAGTAAGAGAAGATCCAGCGGTATGCCACCAGGCTCGTCCTAGAACTGAGAGGAATGAGCTACGAGGAAAGGCTAAAGGAGCTGAACCTCACATCCCTGGAAAACAGAAGAGTAAGGGGAGATATGATAACTACCTACAAAATTCTCAGGGGAATTGACAGGGTGGACAAACTCTTCAGCACAGGAGGGACACGAACAAAGGGACACAGGTGGACACTTAGTACCCAGATGAGCCAAAGAGACGTTAGAAAGAATTTTTTAGTGTCAGTAGTTAATAAATGGAATGCACTAGCAAGTTATGTGGTGGAGGCTGACTCTATACACAGTTTCAAATGTAGATATGATCGAGCCCAGTAGGCTCGGGAATCTGTGCACCAGTTGAGAGGCGGGACCAAAGAGCCAAAGCGCAACCCCCGCAAGCACAATTAGGTGAGTACACACCCACTCTCCCCCACACCCTGTGTGAGGGAGTGGGGAACCCTCCACGAGCAGCTCAACAGATATAGTGAGAGTAGCACCACCCCCATCCGCCACCCAATAGATGTCCTACATGCCCCAACACCTGGTGCTCAAGGTGCCCACCTATGGCACCCTCCCCCCCCTACCCCAGGATCTCCCTTCTTCCCCCCCCCTACCAAAGTCCTCCTTAATATCCCATGCCCTCCCTTCTCCCCCACTCCCCTGAGCCTTCCCTTCTTCATCCCCCCCTCAACACTCCCTTTCCCATAACCTCCCCCCACCCCAAGCCCTCCTTCCTCTTCTGCCCCCCTAAGTCCCCCATTCCCCCAAGCCCTCCTTCCTCCCATATCCCCAGGCCACCCCTCTCTCACCCCCCCCCCAGCAAGTTTCCCCCACCTCCACACCCCCCAAGCCCTCTTTTCTCCCCTACCCCCCAAGCCCTCCCTCCTACACCACCCTCACAGTAGAGATCCGCTCAGCCCCCGCACATCCCAGATCCTCCAGGTTCCCCTTCATAAGCCCTCCCATCCCGGTTCCTCCCTGCTTCAGGGGGAGAAGCAAAAGGATCTGAGAAAGGACAGAAGAGAGTCAGTTTCAGGGTGATGTACTCATAGATGGGATCACAAGCAAGGCAAGTCAACTAAGGGAAAGCACACAAGAAGTGAACCCAGGTGTAATTGGACTCACAGAAACAAAACTCTTAGGAATCATAACGAATTAAGTGTTTCCCCAGGACTACACTGTAATAAGGAAAGAGGGAAGGAAAGAAGGTGGAGTGGCCCTACTAATAAGAAAGGAACAGAGTTTCAAGGAGATGGTTATCCCAGGCTGAGAGTGATTCGGAGACTACATAACAAGCACCATGACAATGGGAGGACCAAAAGTAATAGTAGCAGTGATATATAACCCTCCACCAAATGACACATGACCCAGGCAAGAGTATGACATCATCATCATGGCAGTTAACACTATAATTGCGAGGGCAGCCTCTGCTGCCTGTAGGAATAGATTCCATCTGCTCATCATGAAGGACTTCAATCACAGAAAGATAGACTGGGATAAGAAGGAACCGCATGGATGTGAGGATATATGGAGAACCAAACTAATGGAGGTGGTGACAAGAAACTTCTTAAGCCAGCATGTCAGGGAACCCACATGGATGAGAGGAAATGATGAACCAGCGAGAATCTACCTCGTCTTCACTCTGAACGACTCCGGCATAAGAGAAATCGCTTTCGAGGCCCAGATAGGAATGAACCACCACAGTGTACTGGTGTTAGAGTATCTAACTGAAGAAGGGTTATTGAACTCGAAGAGGGGTACTGAAAACAAAAGGCTGGCATTCCAAAAGGATAACTATGAGGTGATAAGAAAATTCCTAACAGATATAACATGATAACATGGGAAACATAGCTAAAGGAAAGACGGTTCAAGACATGTTGGACTACATCACGAAGAAGTGTAAGGAGGCAGCAGACAAGGTTCTTCCAGTCCAAAAGGAAAACAATGAAATGAGGATGAGAAACTCGTGGTTTAATCAGATATAGGCTAGCTAAGCAGCAAAGTAAAAGGGCATGGAGAAACTATAGAAATAACAGGACAATTGAGACCAGAGAAAAAACCCAGTGCCATAAATGAATATGTGAGGTTGAGAAGAGAGGCAGAAAGACAATACGAAAAAAACATCTCGAGCAAGGCGAAGACTCGACCTAAAATGCTGCACAGCCAAATCAGGAGGAAAAAAACAGTAAAGGAACAGGCAATGAAATTAAGGATAGGGGCAGACGGATTCCCTATAAACGACAAGGAAGTGTTTGAGGAACTCTAAGAAATTCCAGGAAGTCTTCACATTAGAGGAAGGAGAAGTTCCAGAGATAAGAGAAGGAATAGTTAACCAGGACCCACTAGAAGAGTTTGAGATCACCAGTGGGGAAGTCAGGAAACTGCTGCTAAATTTTGATGTGTCAAAGGCTATAGGCCCAGATGGATACTTGGATACTGAAGGTAGGAGCAGAAGCACTGTGCTTGCTTGGTACAGCAAATACTCCATATTTATAAGTATAAGTAAATTGTTATACTCCATGGTGTATAACAAATCACTGGTAACGGGTGAACTGCCAGAAATATGGAAGACGGCAAACATAGTCCAAATATACAAGAAGGGGGATAGACAGGCGGTATGGAACTACGGGCCAGTGTCCCCAACTTGCATACCAAGCACGCTGATGGAGAAGACTGTGCGAAAAAGCTAGTGGAACATCTGGAGCGAAGGAACTTTGAAACTCAACCTCATCATGGTTTCAGGGATGGCAAGTCATGCCTCACAGGATTAATTGAATTCTATGATCAGGCAAGAGAGGGGTGGACAGACTGCATATTTTTGGATTGCCAGAAAGCCATTGACAGTACCACACCAGAGACTAGTGCGAAATCTAGAGATGCAGGCAAGAGTGAAAGGGAAGGTTCTGGATAAGGGAGGTAGCAGAAGACAGTAAGTCATTGTGAGGGTTGAAACCTCAGACTGGCGAGGCGTTGCCAGTGGAGTCCCGCAAGGGTTCAGTCTTTGGACCAATACTGTTTTTGATACATGTAAATGATCTCCCAGAGTATATAGAATCATTCCTCTCATTGTTTGCTGATGATGCAAAAATTATGAGGAAGATTAAGACAGGGGAAGAGAGTAAGAGGCTACAAGATGACCTAGACAGACTGAATGAATGGTCCAACAAATGGCTACTAAAGTTCAACAAGAGTAAATGAAAGGTAATGAAACTAGGCAGTGGAAACAGGCGGCCAGACAAAGGATACAGAATGGAAGATATAGTCCTTCATGAAAAGGTCAGAGAAAGATCTAGGAGTTGATATCACACCAAACCTGTCTCCCGAAGCCCACATCAAAAGAATAACATCTGCAGAGTATGCAAGGCCGGCTAACATCAGAACTGCCTTCAGGGACCTGTGCAAGGACTCATTCAGAACCTTGTATACCACATATGTAAGACCAATCCCGGAGTATGCGGCCCCAGCATGGAGCCCGTACCTTGTCAAGTGCAACACGAAGCTGGAAAAAGTTCAGAGGTATGCCACTAGGCTAGTCTCAGAACTAAGAAGCATGAGTTAGGAGGACAGACTGCGAGAAATACACCTCACTACACTGGAAGACAGAAGAGTAATGGGAGACATGATCACTACCTACAAAATTCTCAGAGGAATTAACTGGGAAGATAAAGATGAACTGTTTAAAACAGGTGTTACAAGAACAAGGGGACACAGGTGGAAACTGAGTACCCAAATGAGCCACAGGGACGTTGGAAACAACTTTGTCAGTGTCAGAGTATTTAACAGATGGAATGCAATAGGCAGTGATGTAATGGAGGCTGACTCCATACACTGTTTCAAATATAGATACAGCCCCTTAGGCTCAGGAATCTGTACACCAGTTGATTAACAGTTGAGAGGCAGGACCAAAGAGCCAGAGCTCAACCCCCCGCATGCACAACCCAGAACTAAGAGGCATGAGTTACGAGGAAAGACTACGGGAAATGCACCTCACGAGACTGGAAGACAAGAGTAAGGGAGACATGATCAGTACCTACAAAATCTTCAGGGGAATTGACAGGTAAGGTAAGGATAAACTGTTTAATACTCGTGGTACGCGATCAAGGGGGGACAGATGGAAACCGAGTACCCAAATGAGCCACAGGGACGTTAGAAAAACTTTCAGTGTCAGAAGTTAACAGGTGGAATGCATTAGGCAGTGATGTGGTGGAGGCTGACTCCATACACAGTTTCAAATGTCGATATGATAGAGCCCAGTAGGCTCAGGAACCTGTACATTAGTTGATTGACAGATGGCTCAAGGTGAGGTAGGTGGGTACAAATAGGTGAGTACACAGCCCTTTCTGTCCCGACCGAGATTCGAACGCGAAATTCATGATTTTGCGTCGAGAACAAACCCGACTGTGTAAGTGAATGGAATGACCTTAAGGAGCAGCTTGGTTGTGGAGGCAAACTATTCATAACTTTAAGTGCAGGTATGGTAGGGCAATAGGTCAGGAGTCATTGTATCAGATAACCAGCAACGAGATATTCGGGATCCAAGACCTGGAGCTCAAGTCTCCCGTCAAAAATTGGTCAGTACACCCTCCCCCAATAACAAGAAAACCCACGCCCACGACCCCACTCCACGAGCCCACGACCCCACTCAAGCCCACGACCCCACTCCACAAGCCCACGACCCCACTCCTCAAGCCCACGACCCCACTCCACAAGCCCACGACCCCACTCCTCAAGCCCACGACCCCACTCCTCAAGCCCACGACCCCACTCCTCAAGCCCACGACCCCACTCCTCAAGCCCACGACCCCACTCCTCAAGCCCACGACCCCACACCACAAGCCCCCGGCCCACAGCCACGCCGACGACCCCACAGTCACGCCGACGACCCCACAGTCACGCCGACGACCCCACAGTCACGCCCACGACCCCACAGTCACGCCCACGACCCCACAGTCACGCCCACGACCCCACAGTCACGCCCACGACCCCACAGTCACGCCCACGACCCCACAGTCACGCCCACGACCCCACAGTCACGCCCACGACCCCACAGTCACGCCCACGACCCCACAGCCACGCCCACGACCCCACAGCCACGCCCACGACCCCACAGCCACGCCCACGACCCCACAGCCAGGCCCACGACCCCACAGCCACGCCCACGACCCCACAGCCAGGCCCACGACCCCACAGCCAGGCCCACGACCCCACAGCCAGGCCCACGACCCCACAGCCACTCCCACGACCCCACAGCCACTCCCACGACCCTACAGCCAGGCCCACGACCCCACAGCCACTCCCACGCAGCCACGCCCCCACAGCCACTCCCACGACCCTACAGCCAGGCCCACGACCCCACAGCCACTCC
>NW_025557243.1:0-15888 GCF_020424385.1 Procambarus clarkii
ATATATATATATATATATATATATATATATATATATATATATATATATATATATATATATATATATATATATATATATATATATATATATATATATATATATATTTTTTTTTTTTTTTTTTTTTTTTTTAAGATATATACAAGAGTTTTTACATTCTTGTACAGCACTAGTACACGTAGCGTTTCGGGCAGGTCCCTGGAATACGATTCCCTGCCGCGAAGAATCGTTTTTCATCCAAGTACACATTTTACTGTTGCGTTAAACAGAGGCTACAGTTAAGGATTTGCGCCCAGTAAATCCTCCCCGGCCAGGATACGAACCCATGACATAGCGCTCGCGGAACGCCAGGCGAGTGTCTTACCACTACACCACGGGGACTGTTTAATATATATATACATATACATGCGAACAAGCCTGAATGGTCCCCAGGACTATATGCGAAAGAAAACTCACACCCCAGAAGTGACTCGAACCCATACTCCCAGAAGCAACGCAACTGGTAACTACAGGGCGCCTTAATCCGCTTGACCATCACGGCCGTCAAAAGGAAGTGATAGCCGAGGCTATTTGAGCCACTTCCCCGACGGCAACTCGGATGGTAATCTTGGGCATAGCATTTCACCAAATCACCTCATTCTTTGGGGCACACGTGAGGAACACAAATGCGAACAAGCCTGAATGGTCCCCAGGACTATATGCGAATGAAAACTCACACCCCAGAAGTGACTCGAACCCATACTCCCAGAAGCAACGCAACTGGTAACTACAGGGCGCCTTAATCCGCTTGACCATCACGGCCGTCAAAAGGAAGTGATAGCCGAGGCTATTTGAGCCACTTCCCCGACGGCAACTCGGATGGTAATCTTGGGCATAGCATTTCACCAAATCACCTCATTCTTTGGGGCACACGTGAGGAACACAAATGCGAACAAGCCTGAATGGTCCCCAGGACTATATGCGAATGAAAACTCACACCCCAGAAGTGACTCGAACCCATACTCCCAGAAGCAACGCAACTGGTAACTACAGGGCGCCTTAATCCGCTTGACCATCACGGCCGTCAAAAGGAAGTGATAGCCGAGGCTATTTGAGCCACTTCCCCGACGGCAACTCGGATGGTAATCTTGGGCATAGCATTTCACCAAATCACTTCATTCTTTGGGGCACACGTGAGGAACACAAATGCGAACAAGCCTGAATGGTCCCCAGGACTATATGCGAATGAAAACTCACACCTACTACTTCTGGCTACTAGGTACGACATATATATATATATATATATATATATATATATATATATATATATATATATATATATATATATATATATATATATATATATATATATATATATATATATATATATATATATTTAAATAGGGAAGGGAGTACCACCTCTGGCTGGAAGAAGGGGGACCCATAGCCTCGGAGGAAACCACACATAACGCATTGGAGGGAATGTAGGTCCCCTCCAATACAGTTTCTGTGTGCTTTTCTCCTACCACCCCCTTCCCTTTTTTTTTTCCTTTATTGTGTATTTAAAGGTTACAAAACATACAAGACAAATGCCTAAAGGTTATGGATCTCTTGAAGCTCCTCCGCTTCTGGACAGGAACCGAGGACGCAGCAAGCATTTCCCCTTTTATATATATATATATATATATATATATATACATATATATATATATATATATATATATATATATATATATATATATATATATATATATATATATATATATATATATATATATATAAATTATTAAATATGACCGAAAAGGTAAGATTAATAATTCTAAAACTAATTTTCTCAATATTTCTTATGTTTATTTTCACTGTCGATGGTAATTGAAAAATCAATTCTCCAAAATTCATTTTTATTTCTAGTCCGACGCGACGCTTGAATGCGTTTCGTAATAACTTATTACATTTTCAAAGACTTTAATTCACACTCACACAACTATAACCTGCAAACACTAAACAGAGTTCTACTATGCTATCATTTAAACAGCTTTCATCTTATATACCCGCATTTGGGTGAGGTGATATGTTACAACAGTTTTGGATGAGGTGAACAAAACTTTCATCACAAGATAGAGCAAACTTTCAACACAAGACAGAACACGAAACAATGGGTATAGATTGGGTAAATTAATGGGAAGAATGGAAGTAACTGCAAAGGGCCTATTGGCCCATATTTCTTGATGCTTCTATATTGGTGCGGAGTCTTGAAGTGGGTAGAATATAGTTGTGCATTAATTGGCTGTTGATTGCTGGTGTTGACTTCTTGATGTGTAGTGCCTCACAGATGTCAAGCCGCCTGCTATCGCTGTATATATCGATGATTTCTGTGTTGTTTGTTAAGATTTCTCTGGTTGTGGGAAGAGATTATATGTTCCTTAATGGAGCCCTGTTGCTTATGCATTGTTAATCGCCTGGAAAGAGATGTTGTTGTCTTGCCTATATACTGAGTTCTTTGAGGCTTACAGTCCCCAAGTGGGCATTTGAAGGCATAGACGACGTTGGTCTCTTTTAAAGCGTTCTGCTTTGTGTCTGGAGAGTTTCTCATGAGTAGGTTGGCCGTTTTTTTGGTTTTATAGTAAATCATCAATTGTATCTTCTGATTTTTGTCTGTAGGGATATCGTTCCTATCAACAATATCTTTCAGGACCCTTTCCTCCGTTTTATGAGCTGGTGACAAGAAGTTCCTGTAAAGTAGTCTAATAAGGGGTAAAGGTGTTGTGTCAGTTGTCTCTTCAGAGGTTGCTTGGCTTTTCACCTTCCTTCTTATGACCCAGCAGCCAGGAATCAATCCTTCTTTACAAGCAGAACTTGTTGCAGAAGGAGGAAAGATTCGAGGCAACTACAGAAGCACCATACTGTCCCCCGAGCTCAAAGCGGCAGCTAAGAGCCTTCGTCAGCACAAGGAGATAGTCGTCAGAAGAGGTGATAAGTCTCCAATATACGTCATTCTTAAAAAAGACGATTATCTGGCGAAAATGAACCTCATACTCTCTGACCAAACTAAATTCCAAAGGTTAACGAAGGACACTACAGCCGAATTGAAAGCAAAGGTTAACAGATTGATCGAAACTGTGAACGCCAAGAAATCCGGACTCCACCTGCCAAATATTTTTGGGGAATACAAACCTAGGTATGCGTACGGAAATATCAAGACACACAAGCCTGGAAACCCACTTCGGAAAATCATCAGCCAGATACCCACACCCACGTACAGACTGGCAAAGCGACTCAACAGCTTGCTGACTCCTTATGTCCCTTGCTCCTTCAGCCTGAAGTCTCCAAAGGAATTTGTTGACTTACTGCGGGGGAACACGGGCCACAGGGATAAGAGCCTCGTTGGACGTAGAATCACTGTTTACCAACGTACCTGTGGATGAAACAATGGGGATGATAGCGGACA
The DNA here is from genome assembly GCF_020424385.1 of Procambarus clarkii. NCBI lineage: Eukaryota > Metazoa > Arthropoda > Malacostraca > Decapoda > Cambaridae > Procambarus > Procambarus clarkii. The sequence continues at coordinate 3,425 of NW_025557243.1, forward strand.
GAGTGTATCATGATCCGGCCTGTACTCCTCTTGACATACCAGAAAACATTCTAAGGAAATTACTCCAAGCTTGTACTAAAGAGGCACCCTTCTTGATCCCGGATGGGCACATGCATAAGCAAGTAGATGGGGTCGCCATGGGTTCTCCCCTAGGTGTCCTGTTTGCGAACTTCTACATGGGTACCATCGAACAGAAGGTCTTAGTCGACATGAACTTGAAACCGGCCATATACTGCAGGAATGTTGATGCCATTTTTACACAGGTACCTGATGTCAGACATCTGCAGGAGCTGAAAGAGGCATTTGAGCGGAATTCTGTGTTGCGTTTCACTTACGAGATGGAGAAGGATGGGAAGCTGCCCTTTCTAGATGTAACAGTCATGGAAAGGAGCGGAGGTTTCCACACTGCAGTCTACACTAAGGAAACAAACATAGGAATGTGCCTTAATGCCAACAGTGAATGCCCAGACAGGTACAAGAGGAGTGTTGTTAACGCTTATGTCGACCGTGCTCTCAGCCACAGCTCAGGATGGAAGCAAGTCTATGAAGAACTCTGTAGGGTAAGGCAGGCCCTAGTCAACAACGGCTTCTCCAATGGTTTCGTTGAAGACATCATAAGAAGGAAGGTGAAACCCCATGCAACCTCTGAAGAGACAACTAACACAACACCTTTACCCCCTATTAGACTATTTTACAGGAACTTCTTTTCCACAGCTCATAAAATGGAGGAAAGGGTCTTGAAAGATATTGTTGATAGGAACTTTATACCTACAGACAAAAATCAGCAGATACAATTGACGATTTACTATAAAACCAAAAAAAACGGCCAACCTGCTCATGAGAAACTCTCCAGACACAAAGCAGAACGCTTTAAAAGAGACCAAGGTCGTCTATGCCTTCAAATGCCCACTTGGGGACTGTAAGCCTCAAAGAACTCAGTATATAGGCAAAACAACAACATCTCTTTCCAGGCGATTAACGATGCATAAGCAACAGGGCTCCATTAAGGAACATATAATCTCTTCCCACAACCAGAGAAATCTTAACAAACAACACAGAAATCATCGATAGATACAGCGATAGCAGGCGGCTTGACATCTGCGAGGCACTACACATAAGCAACAGGGCTTATGTGTTGTGCCTCATGTCAGTAGAAAAGTTAGCACTATTGGAGTTGGCTGGAGAAGAAGAAATGAAGAGACCTACACAACTCTCAACTATAATAAGGGACATCCATCCTGTATGTAATGCCACACACAAGTGCACATTAAAATTAAAACAATATTTTAATAATTCTGATGAAGAGTAATAAAGTGTTCAGCGAGTCCTAAATAGTGGAATCCTACATGTATTCTCCCTCCCAGAACTATGTGGTAATTTCCCCCTCCTAGATTATTAAAATTTATTTAATTATTATTTAATTACATATAATCCAGGAAAATATATTTTCTGTTTCATAAAATTATTAAAATAAATTTGAAGTTAAATTTCTCCTAAATAGGAGGATGCAATTAATTTATATATATTCATTATGAAAGCATATGAACTGTGATGCCACCAAACTTATATGTAATAATTCGAATATGGGTCTATTTACAAATATTATTCATACAGTCTGAGAACTGATTGATGCTTATTTCATTACCTATTTTCATAAATACAAAATCAATATCACTCCTTCCCTAAAAGTATAAATTATCTCTCAAATAAAACGAGTGAGGGAGGTTTGAGGGAGCAGCCATATTATTTGCCAAGACGAGTCACACGCTGTGTTTGTTCCCCGAGTTCTCGTAAAATCACGTGATATTTTAAAGTTATACTTCACAGCGACATCGTCAATTATCGGGAAGTATCTCGTTTCCTGTTCTAGCACAAAGATTAGAGTGGTCATTCATTTTCTTACAAGTGTAAAGGCACTGCGGGCTCACCATAGCCCGTGTTACTTGGAACATTATGTTCCAGGTAGCGAATTTTTAACAACAACAACATTACAAGTGTAGTTCATGGTTAGAGGTATGACCGGCAGCCGACCACAATGGCTAAGACTTTTCCACAAATAAATTGTGGCATTTAACTGAATTTATATGTCTGTAAATGTTGCATGCATTTTTTACAATGTAACATTCTGGCAGGCTGAGGTTGGAACTACATTTAAACAGTGAGTTAAGGGTTTCTAAACTTAGACATATTGCGGCATGGAAGTGACGCCACAAGCCACATAGTCTATGTGGAAGTAACCGGCCTGTGGGACTCATACGTGTTCAGACTGGAGTAACAGCCTCTGAGCCAGATAAGCTGTTGCTCCATATAATTACTAAATCAATTCACTTATACAATTTAAATAACCTGAATTATTTACTTAGTTTAACTAACTGATTTAATTTAGTTTAGTTGAATTTAAATATATAACACCCATAGTCTGTGTGGATCAATATGTGTGAAATTTTAAAAATTCAGTCCACTAAGATTTCACTAAGCCTTTATGAAATAAATATTTAATTAGTTTAATTTCACAATTTTACAATGTTGAATTAAATGAAATTAATAAAATTAATAAAACTTCCCCACAGGAGTGTAATTTTGTGCTAGTTGGCAATTGATGTGTTGCTTTGTTTGCTTTATGTATAATGCCTCGCCGATGTCCAGTCTGTTGTTGCTGACGATTATTTTGGTGTTGTTTGTGAGTATATCTCTGGTGATGGTCTGGTTATGTTTAGTGAGTATATCTCTGGTGATGGTCTGGTTATGTTTAGTGAGTATATCTCTGGTGATGGTCTGGTTATGTTTAGTGAGTATATCTCTGGTGATGGTCTGGTTATGTTTAGTGAGTATATCTCTGGTGATGGTCTGGTTATGTTTAGTGAGTATATCTCTGGTGATGGTCTGGTTATGTTTAGTGAGTATATCTCTGGTGATGGTCTGGTTATGTTTAGTGAGTATATCTCTGGTGATGGTCTGGTTATGTTTAGTGAGTATATCTCTGGTGATGGTCTGGTTATGTTTAGTGAGTATATCTCTGGTGATGGTCTGGTTATGTTTAGTGAGTATATCTCTGGTGATGGTCTGGTTATGTTTAGTGAGTATATCTCTGGTGATGGTCTGGTTATGTTTAGTGAGTATATCTCTGGTGATGGTCTGGTTATGTTTAGTAAGTATATCTCTGTTGATGGTCTGGTTATGTTTAGTAAGTATATCTCTGGTGATGGTCTGGTTATATTTAGTGAGTATATCTCTGGTGATGGTCTGGTTATGTTTAGTGAGTATATCACTGGTGATGGTCTGGTTATGTTTAGTGAGTATATCTCTGGTGATGGTCTGGTTATGTTTAGTGAGTATATCTCTGGTGATGGTCTGGTTATGTTTAGTGAGTATATCTCTGGTGATGGTCTGGTTATGTTTAGTGAGTATATCACTGGTGATGGTCTGGTTATGTTTAGTGAGTATATCTCTGGTGATGGTCTGGTTATGTTTAGTGAGTATATGTTCTTCAGTAGGTCCTTGCTGCTTGTACAGTGTTAGGCGTTTTAAAAGGGATGTTGTTGCTTTCCCAATATATTGAATTCGTTGGAGCTGACAGTCTCAAAGTGGTCATGTGAAGGCATAAAATATTGGTCTCTTTCAAGGAGTTTTGTTTGGTTTCAGGAGAGCTTCTCATGAGCAAGTTGGCACTCTCCTTGCTCTTATGATATATTTATTTGATTAGTTCAATCTTCTAATATTTGGAACTTGCCAAAATATTGAGCATTACACAGCTAACAGTCACAAATGGGGCTGGTAAAGAAATAGACGACATTGTTTTTTTTGAACGACTCTTTCAAGTCGTTCCATTTGTGATAGGATTTTTTTCATTAGAATAAATAATTTCTTTCCGTTTTAGATTCTATTTATATTTTCTCGAGCACTCACAAACAATTCAATTCCCCAATACCGTAACAAGTATCGTTACTAAGGTTATTATTATTACAATAATTGTTAAATTAATCATAGCACGTTAAAAAAAACTGGTGAATAGCCTCAGTTAAATGCAAAATTTGTTTCCACTAACAGTTACTTTCATGCTATTGTTTCTCTCCCGGCAGGAAATACAGCTCTTCACGTGGCAGTGGAAGCTGGCAGCGTAGAGGCTGTGTACGGCCTGCTGAAGTTCTGCCCGGATCTCTCCCTCCGTAACTCCCAAAGTTTGTGCCAAACTACATTTTGTAGAGTATCTATGAATGCACAGTTTTTTCATTGTATGTTTCCTATTAGGTTTTATATTTTATGCATCCGAAGAGATCCAACGACTTTTTGTTACCTTGTTGTGCCTGAACATCCAGAAGTTTCGTAGAGTTACATGAGTGTCATACATAAGTGTGATAGGCCTAGCTTTATTTGTTAAGTAGTTTATTTTTGAAAATTTCTTGGTTGAAACAACTGCAGGTCTTCATTAGTTTTAGCAGCATCAACTCCTCACTACAGCTGAAATTTGTATATTTGATTTTTCATTGGAGGTATGAGGTATCTGGGGTGTGTCAGGGTTAGTGTTCTCTCAGCTACTGCTACTGACATACACATACAACCATACCTGATGGCATCAGCAGTGACGGGAGACATGTTGGTCAACATGTCCACTGAAGCAGAATACAACCCTATTTACAAACCAGTATTTCCCTGTAATGTAGTGAAGGGCCAAGAAAAGAGATGATGGTGTACAGAAGGGGAATGATTTTCCTTGTATGTAAAGAGGCGGATATTTAATCAATATAATAAAAAAAAAATTAAATAAATTACACGATGTAAGTCCATAAGAAAATGATATTGTCCTGCACACAGAGTGGGAACTCAGCGGGGACATGACCCCGCTACACAGAATGTAACACAAAATGAGGTACCCTGGCAGACCTAGCACTCAGACCAGCCATACTGAATGCCAACAAATTATCTAGCTGGGACAGCCACATCGTACAGAAAGATGCAACAGCTTTGCTGGAGGCAACACTAACTCCTTGTGATCATGCTCACCTCACATCTGTGCAGGCTCCCCATGCAGGGGACGTTATTTTGGCAGTCCCTATGACTGTGAAGGGCACACGCTTTAATCCTCATCAACTCTGTATTGCAGACGCCCTCCGCTTTTCTACTCCAACCACATTGTATGTAGGTGTATTTGCAGTGAGGCAGATGCAGACGAATATGGATCACACAGCCTGCGCTGCAGAAAATAAGTGGGTTGGCACTCAAGACCCGACTTAGTCAACGACATCATTAACAGGAGCCTTACATCTTCCCAGTGTCCAGAAGAGAGCACAGTAACCTAATGAACTTTAACTTTCCTGCTCCTTCTGGTCGACCTGATGGAATCACACTACAACTATGGAGAAATGACTGATGAATGGTGTGAGTACATTCATATCCACTTTGACAGCCACGTAATCCCCCTCTTTGTTGGTTAAGCAGGAGCTGCGGCAATACACAGTCACAAATCAATCAAGTACACAGAAATAGATCGCCTTTACAATTTTGTTCTGAAAGATTCTGAGACACGAGGTCCATAGCGAGAATGTGCAAGGTTTCTCAAGGATTTTGGTCCCAGGCTCGCCGAAACAACAAGTGACCTTAGAGTGGCGAGCTTTCTTCTACGTCGCCTCAGTGTGGAACCTTCTGTAACTGACGCCTGCAATAACTGACTCGGCCACGGTAGAACAAAAGTTGACCAGCCCAGAACTCTTCTAAGCTCTCTGAAAGGCTCTGGAGGCCCCAAACTGGGACCCATCCAGGGTTTTAGAGTTAACTCTACCACACTCGAGCCTTCAGTAACTGCGTTCTCACTCATACGCCTCAATAATGAACGGCATTACTGTAGGTGTTCAAAGGAAGCTTCTTTCATCATTCAGCAAGGTAACATGTATCTACAGATAGACGGAGTAACAATGGACTCCCCTCTTATAGTGATATTTGCAATATTTTACATTATAACAGTCGAGGAAAGAGTCTTCAGTAATAGGCTAATGCCAAGTGAATACTGCCGTTATGTCGATGACATATTCGTAATAGTAAAAGACCTAGAAGAATTAATTGATATGAAAAGCAATCTAGAAAGAGGGGTCAGGATTACGATTCACCCATGAAAATAGTGAAAATAACAGTCTGTCTTTCCTGGATATATTAATAATAAACATAGGAGCATTTCTGAGCACTGGTGTCTATACCAAGCATACAAACATAGGATTATGTTAAACAGTAGGAGTGAGTGACCCAAAAGATTCAAAGCCAGTGTTCTGAACGCTTATATCCGTCGAGCCCTTACTCACTACTCTGAATGGAGTAACGTGAGTAAGAAGTTTGAAAGGATAACACAGGTGTTGGTGAACAATGGATATAGCAACTATAAGATAAACACTAATATATAAGACGACACTTGAACAGGTGGTATAATCATAAACAAAGAACAGAAACCACAACACCTCTAATAAAATTAAATTACAAATCTACCACGCAAAGTAAACATAAAGAAATAAGAAATAATCGACAAAGGAGTAAAACTCCTAACCAAAACTTAGACACAATCATATACTATAAAACAAAGAAGATCATTAACCCCATTACAAACTGCCCGAATCCGACTGACAACCCTTTACAGAAGTCGAACGTGGTATATATGAACACCTGCCCCCACGAAGGATGAACCTTCAATCTAAGTACATAGGTATGCGTCGACCAAGCTGACAAGGTGTTTGACCCATCAACTTCAATCAGGTGCCCCTAAAAATCACATGAGACAAACCCATGACATCACACTAACAAGAGAAATACTGAATAAATATACTTACATATTACATAAAACCCTATGTGTAAGATTATAAATTCTAGAAGCCATTCACATAAAACGTTGAACAACCCACCATAAATACTCAAATAATGGAACTATTCACTAAACCCAGCATGAGAGTGAGAACAAGACCGGAACGTGAAGATGCCAACGTTGATGACAATGCCCAAAAGGCTTCTCCCACTACACCTAACTAGTCTTTGTATGTGCTTCTAACCTTTGCTCCTTACTCCACACCTAATTGTGTGTATACGTTATTGACCTATGCTTCTTACCTTTTACACCTCACCAATATGTATGTATCTGACCTCGCAATGGTATAAATCCAATACGCCAACCAAACAGTCTAGTCCACAGTTATAGCCCCGCTCCTGTGCCAGGTAAGTCCACTACGGGCTCACCATAGCCCTTGCTACTTGCAACTTTTGGTTCCAAGTGGCGAATCTTAAACAACAACAAACCGAACAGACATCAGACTCGCAATACAAGGACATGAAATTGAGTGAGTTACCTCTTTTCAATACCTAGGAGTCATAATAGACAGACAGTTGAAATTCACTCAAGAAATTGAATATCTTCGGCAACGCTGTAGAGCCAGAAACTCAGCTTTGCGCTCTCTGACCAGTCTTAGAGATGGTGCATTTCTACCAGTACTCAAAATGTACTACGTTAAAGCAGTTAAGTCACTCATTGACTATGCTACTCCTGCTCTTACATCCCTCAGTGATAACCAGTGGGAGAAACTGGAAGTGTCTCAAAATAATGCTCTCAGAATAATGCTGGGAGCACCTATGTGGACGCGTCGAGAGAATCTAAGAATGGAAACCAACTTATCAGCCTTAGAAAATAGGATAAAACAAAGAATAGCAACCATAACAGTAAGACTTGTTGGAACCAGCGCCAGACTGTCAATCGAAGACAGCATACACAGATCGCTTTACAAAAACCTTCAGTATATAAGAAGTGCATGGACGGATAATCTAGTCAAGATTCTAGAGAAAGTTGACTTGAAACGGACCATTAAAAACAATGGAGACATTGACCATATCAACACTTTCGGCAGACTACTGCTGGGGAAAGAATCGAGTTTAAAGATAATCATTGAAGGATTATCAGTTAAAAGATCAGCATGTGACTCCCAGAGGCTCAAAGCAGTCATATAACAACAAATGGAAACCATCCCGAGACCTACAACAACTCACATCTTCACAGACGGATCAGTTGATCAAGAAAGAAGTTTTGCTGGGGCAGCAATTTACACTACCATCCATCAAGCTTACTGGAGCATGAATAGTGGGTGCTTAATATTGCAAACTGAATTATATGCCTAAATGAGGCCATAAACTATTTAATTGAGAATAATTTCCATGATGTCATCATTCATACCGACTCTATATCTACGTTCCAGGCATTGTTATCCAGCCAGCACAGTGATAATATACAACTTATCACAGAAAACCTACATCTTGGAAAAGAAGTACACAATCTAGGGCTGTCAGTTACCCTAAATTGGATACCAAGTTACATTGGCATAGATGGTAATGCAAAGGCAGACTCACTAGCAAAAACACTCACTGCTCTACCTGTTATACAAGTTAAAATCCCTCCAAGTTTTTCACAGATTAAGGAGTAAATCAAGAAGTAAACACTCCCAACAATCAAAATTTCCCCACATACCCAAAGTAGCTGAAGGAAAATCCACTGCGATGTGGTTAGAACAAACCACTGTGTACTAGTCTTTCAAGCTTGGTAAAAACATATCTAGAGACATTGCAGTAGCCATACACAGACTCAGAGTTGGTTACAAGAGCTGTTGGGTGGTAATAAACTCAATAGTTAAAGAGTATCATATCTGCTGAACAGATGCAGAGGCACCACTATTAAATTACTTACTGGAATGTGACGCAACTGAAGACCTGCGCATCAAATTCATCATTAAATTAATCCAATGCCAGCAGATGCATTAGATGCAAATTCCACAGTGACTACTGTTATGATCTCAGCCTACAGGAGAAACGAGTCTCCCTCCTTGAGAGTTATTCAGCAAGCCTGACCTAACTAGAAGGTCTAGCAAATATTGAGGTGATAACACATATGTAAAATAGTTGCTTGGATATAAATGACAATTTAAGATTATGGGCAGTGAAGAAGAAAACAGATAAATGACTGGCTAGGAGATGTGGACATTTTGCTGGAGGCGTGAGGCTCGCTTCTGGAGGGCTTTGACCTCACTTGAGTCCAGACATCGCAGGGGAAAAGCCGCGCTCCGTTGAGCTCCCGTCAGAAGGGAACCCCTAGTGATATATCTCCAAGAGAAGAGAAGTGTGCAGACGTACGAGCTGTGGAATCGAGCTGGGGGTGTGTGGTCTCAATTCCTGGTCGACAAGAAGAGTATTAAACCGCCCAGAGGCATTATCGTAGGCCGTGGCAGCGCCCTGACCAAGCTTCGTCAGAGGGAGGAGCGCCCTCGACTAGACAATCTGTGGTTTGTCTTTGAGGAAGAAGTTGCTGAGAACTTCGAAGCCAGCACAGATGAAGTAGTTGATGAGACTCCAAGGTAGTGGAGCAGAGGAACTCGAGCTGTGAGGAGAAGCAGTGAAGAGGAGTGTCACGTGCTTCTGTAGAAGTGGTGAAGCACCATAGTTGCTCGAGGGAACTTCATGGTGTAGCAGCCAGGAGAGCTGTGGAGGAAGCTAGCAGAAGGGTGAAGCACCGTAGTTGCTCAAGGAGAACTTCATGGTAGCAGCCTGGAGGAGCTGCAGAGGATCCTGGAAGTGAAGCCCGGAAGAACCTAAAGATATCAGGGTAGTGAACTTCCAGAGGTGGAAGGGAAGTTCTGGTGGATTACTTGTAGGGAGTTGGTAGTGTTTGGTTGTCATTAGCGTGCAAGACTCAGTGAGAGGTGAGTGATTGTTTGCATGCTTATGTCAAGGAGGGTTTTATACTGAAGTTTAGAGTTACAGTCGTAGGCTGGATTACCTACAGATGTATGTGTTCTAGGACTGATAGAGTCATCGATTGATCATTGTTATGTATCAAGGAACATTTGTACTTATATATGTTGTTGCATTCATATATTGATTTCCTTTGTACACATTTATAGATACATATATATATTCTTTTGCTGATGGTGCAACAGTGTATGTAGACTTGATCAACTTGAGGAGGTTGATAATATCAGGTGGTGAATCAGAAGGTAATATACCACTTGGTAAACTGATAATAGAGTTCTGATGGTGTTGGAGAGCAACCTGATTGTAATAGTATAGAGTATAGGATTCATTATTATTATATGTGTGTATGTATTGTGTATGTGCTTTGTCCAGTAAATGTATCCCAATTTGCTGGTGTTTGCCCTTGTCCTAGTGAGGCTTCCCAGGAAATAGTAAAGGAAGAGAGACAGAGAGAGAAAGAACCAAGAACCACCGCTGTGGACAGGGTAGAAGGTAATACTAATAAGTCAAAGGGGGATTGAGGAGATCATATCACCTAAGGAGAGAGTGGGGAGTCACAGCGGCTCGAGTGGGTGTGTGCACGTGACAACGAGGCTAAGTGTTGGAGCCGCATCCCCTAAACGTGTGACGTTGAGCCCCTCTCCAAGAGCCAGAAGCGCGCAGGGTGATATCCTGGTAAAGTATAAACACTCCACCGAGTTGTGGGTTGGGTTGTCCGTAGAGAAGGATCAACACGACATCACCACCAACACACAATCTATAATAAATTGGGGGCCTGTGTCCGGGAGAGTGAACTGACACACCCACACCCTGTCCAAGAGTGGATTTGTACACCCTTGCTGAAATAGATAAACTGTGTGACCACAGGTGTATATTCTCTCTCTTGGGAAAACTCACAGGACAAAGATGGATAAGGTGCAAGCGTTTGTGGAGTCAGGCAAGCCTGAGGACTTGGAAGGTTGCACGAGGGATCAATTGAAAAAATAGCAGAAAAATGTGGCATCAGGTTGAGAGCATCTAAAGTAGCTGGGATGAAGGATGAGATCCTGAGGCAGTTAAGAGCCAGAAGTGAAGCGGCAGAGCAAGGAGCCCAAAAAGGAGCTGAAAGTGGAAAGGAGGATGATGGGCAGGATGAAGTGAGATCAAAGGGATCGAGTAGGAGCAGCAAGAGTAGCCGCAGTAGCAGGAGTAGCCGAAATAGGAGCTTGGAGAGATTCCAGTTAGAGCTCCAGATGCAGCAACAACGAGAGGACAAGGAGAGACAGTTCCAGCTGGAAAAGATGAAATTAGAACTCCAGATGAAAAATGAAGCCGAGAAGGAAAAAGAGAAAACCAGGCTGGAAGTAGAAAAAGAGAAAACCAGGCTGGAAGTAGAAAAAGAGAAAACCAGACTGGAAGTAGAAAAAGAGAAAACCAGAGTAAGAGAACTGGAGTTGGAACAGGAGAAAGAAAAAGCCCAGGTCGAAAAAGAAAGAGCCCAGGTCGAAAAAGGAAAAGAAAGGACAAAACAAATGCAGATAGAAGCGAATAGAACCTTGGCTGAGCAAAGGATTGAACATGGGTTGATAGAGAGCACCACCCAGGTATCACACCCACCAGATGTTAGGGTTAGGGAGGAGGACATTCCCTTGTTTGTTCCCGAAGAGGCAGAGAGCTTTTTCGAGCACTTTGAAAAAGTTGCCAGCATCAAAGAGTGGCCACAGGAGGAATGGGCCCAGCTGGTCCAGTTAAGATTGACCGGTGCAGCCAGGGAGGCGTACACCCAATTGTCACTAGAAGAGTGCCAGGATTATGCCACAGTAAAGAGCAGCATATTGCGCTCGTTTCAGTTAACCCCAGAAGCTTATAGGAAGCGCTTCAGAGAGATGATCAAAGTTGGAGCGTGTACGTTTGCTGAGACAGCAAGAGATCTGGAAAGACGATTCCAGTAGTGGATTGAGGCTGCTGGAGTTGGATCTTACGCTGACCTGAAGCAACTGATGGTCATGGAGAAGTTCTTGAAGATGATGCATCCCGAAACAAAGTTCAAGATCCAAAAAGCAGGGATAAAGGAGGTGAAAGATGCCGCAGATAGAGCAGATATGATTACTGAAGCATATAAGAGCTTGAGGGAGAACAGAGTGAGAAGCGAGGCGAGACGCAGCAATTGCAGACCCAGTTGAGTCTGGGGAGGAAGAAATTATGAAAGACCCAGAGGAGTCTGGGGTGAGAAGAATTTTGATAAATGGGCAGATAAAAGTAAGTACCCTAAAACTCAGAAGAGTAGGTCGCGCACTTCGTCTGAAAGTGAAGATGGAGGAGGTAAACGAGAAACTAATCGTTATCCTGGAAATCAAGAGTCCAGTAAAGCCTCACAGAGTACAGGTAGTGTGCCTGGCCCGAGGAACTCTCATGCAAGTGGACAAAGTCAGAACCACTCTGGTTCGTATAGGAGAGATTTCTCCCAGGTGAGGTGTTACAGTTGTAACGGATTGGGTCACGTGATGCGAGATTATCGGCAGGGCAAGAGAGTTGTGACCCTGGCCATGTGTGACCCCCGAAGTAAATATACTAATGTGTTCCGAGACAAACCACAGAAGATAAACTTAGTGAACGAGAGGTATAGGCCGTTCATGAGCAAAGGTTGGATCAGTATAGGAGGCCAACCTGAGGTAGAAGTTGGTATCTTAAGAGATACCGGAGCTAATCAGAGCTTGATTGCG
>NW_025557244.1:0-24283 GCF_020424385.1 Procambarus clarkii
GGTACAGTTACGAGAAAGTGAGTACCGATCAAGCTGGCTCGCAATTGTACAGTAAGTATTGTAGACTCTATGGACATACCATAGATAAATGTGGTAAGTCTCAATACAAAGGAAACACCGAATCACCTAGACCCAAGCAGACTCCTCCTAAGTCCGGTAAGCCTGTGATGAATGTTGGTGTTCATGTTAATGATCTTTCTCTTTTCAGTAAACACCTGTATACTGGAACTGTCTCTGCCAACGGTTCAAATCCGGAGGGACGTTTCAAACTGAAGATCTTGAGGGACACAGCTGCTCTTCAATCGATTATTTTGAAGTCGGCTGTGCCCAATATCGCCTACACCGGAGAAACTGTCTTCATCACTGACCTCACTGCTACCACTCCTTATCCTCTCGCCAGAGTCCACCTAGATTGTCCCTTCGTGACCGGAGAAGTCCAAGTCGCAATCAGGGAAAAACCTTTTCCCATGCCTGGAGTGCAACTTCTCCTGGGCAACGACTTGGCAGAAGACCTGCAACCGACAAACCTGATCGTCATGGACAAACCCCAGGTGTGTACCTCTGTAATGGATAATCCCATCTTTGAGTATGTTCCAGCAAAGGTTCAAGAGAGTGATGAAGTTTCTCCTCCGGTTTTAGTGACCACCCGTGCACAAGCTGCACGACCACAGCCAGCTGACTCTACTGCTACCGCTGTCCCTCAAGACCCTCAGAAACTACCCCCGAATCTGACCAAGTTGGAGTTCCGTAAGTACAGAGGGAAGATCTTACCTTGACACCATTATTTTTCCAGGCTGAGACTCAACCTGACAGTATTCCTGGGTTCTTCCTAGAGAACGAGTTGCTCTACCGCAGATATCGACCCAGTAAACTGAAGGAGGAGGACGATTGGGCCAACGTCGAACAACTAGTGATTCCTGCCAGCCTGCGGCCCACTATTCTACACCTGGCTCACGGAGCACTCTCCCACTACGGATTTAATAAGACCTACCATGGAATCCGTCAAGACTACAACTGGCCAGGTATGGTAAATAGCGTCAAACAGTACGTCAAACAGTGTCATACATGTCAGATGGCAGGTAAACCGAACATCTCTATTCCCAGAGCACCACTGACTCCCATACAAGTGCCTGCGGAACCTTTCCACAGACTTATTATAGACTGTGTTGGTCCTTTACCTCGGACCAGTTCAGGTAACGCCTATATCTTAACCATCCTGTGTCCTACCACCAGATTCCCCATAGCAGTTCCTGTAAAGAACATTACGGCTGCTACGGTTGTGAAACACTTATTGAAGATCTTCACCCAGTATGGATTTCCAAGGGAGGTTCAGAGCGACTGTGGCACCAACTTCACCAGTGATCTCTTCAAGAGGACACTGGAAGAGTTCAACATCAAACAGGTATTGTCCAGCCCCTATCATCCTGCTTCACAGGGTTCTCTTGGGCGTAGTCATCAGACTATTAAAGCACTCCTGAAGAAGTTTTGTAATGAAACCTCTAAGGATTGGGATAAGCAAATAGACTTAATCATGTGTATATTTAGAAGTCTTCCCAATGAGTCTCTAGGAGTATCTCCTTATGAGATGCTCTACGGACGTAAGTGCCATACTCCCCTCAAGGCTTTCAAAGACACTTTACGTGATGCCACCTTCAGTGAGCATCAGAATGTGCCCCAGTTTCTTCAAAACCTACAACACATTCTAGAGAGGGTCCACAGTTTTGCCCAAGATAATCTATTGAAAGCACATGAGAGGATGAAGACTCATTACGACCAGACCAGCAAAGTAAGGAAATTTAAACCGGGAGACTTCGTACTTGCTTATTTCCCTATCCCAGGTTCTCCTTTACAAAACAGGTTTTCAGGACCCTACCGCATCAAGGAGTGCAGAAACAACCACAACTACGTTCTAGAGACTCCAGATAGGCGGCGGAAGACCCAGTTGTGCCACGTCAACCTCCTGAAGCTATATAACGGTACTCCTCCCACTGTCATGATTACTTGCTCTTCCTTTAAAGAGCCATACATTCACAGTGAGACCTTCCCTGCTTCTCCTCCCGAAAGCACTGACAAGGAGTCAGCGCTTTCTAATTCGGAAATCCTAACTGATCTTCCCAATTATTATCAGGACAATCCTAGTGCACCTCTTGTCAAGATCTTCAAAGAACATCAAGAGTTGTTCCGAGATGATCCCCAAGAGTGTAATGTTACCCAGCACGACATCCAACTGCTCCCTGACACCCGGCCGATTCGTCAACCCTTCTACCGAATCAGCCCTAGCAAGAAGGAAGTCATGCGTGCTGAGGTGCAGTACCTCTTGGATCATGGACTGGCTACACCTTGTGAGTCCCCCTGGGCCTCACCCTGTATCTTGGTGCCAAAACCCCAAGGTAAGGTGAGACTGTGTACGGATTTCCGTAAGTTAAATAATGTGACTGTCAAGGATGCATACCCCTTGCCAAGGATAGATGACATTCTTGACGCCATTGGTAATGCCCAGTACTTGTCCCAAGTGGACTTGCTTAAGGGGTATTACCAAGTGTATCTAACAGAGCGAGCTAAAGAAATATCTGCCTTTATCACTCCCTTTGGACTTTTCAGATATGAACGCCTTCCTTTCGGACTATGTAATGCCCCGGCCACCTTTCAGAGAGCTGTCAACCGCGTCATCCAGGGCTTGGATAACACCTACGTTTATTTGGATGATATCGTCGTAGCATCCAACACCTGGAGCGAACATCTGCTCCAGCTGCAACGACTGTTCGCCAAGCTCCTGACAGCCGGCCTCACCATCAACCTGGGCAAGTCCACCTTCGCCAAAGGTAAAGTGCGTTATCTGGGTCATGTAATTGGGAGTGGCAGCCTAGCTCCGTTAGACACACACACTCAAGCCATCCAGCATTATCCACAGCCTACCACCAGGAAGCAGCTCCTGCGCTTCCTTGGTCTTGCCTCCTACTACCGTAGGTTTGAGAAATTTTAGTACAGTCGCCACACCATTAATCACTTTAACCAGTCCCAAGCAACGGTATAATTGGACTGTCATATCACCAAGCCTTTCGTTGCTTTCGAACAACTCAAATTCCTCCTCTGTTCTAATCCCATTCTCGCCTCGCCAGATATCACCAAGCCTTTCGTCCTTCATGTCGACGCCAGTGGTACCGGCATCGGTGGTGTCCTGATGCAGCAACGAGGCGAGGAGGTTCTACCTGTCAGCTACTACAGCTACAAGTTGAAACCCCACCAGAGGAACTACAGCACTATTGAAAAGGAGCTACTCTCCATCGTCCTGAATCTCCAGCACTTTGCTCCATACCTACAAGGTGCCAGGTCTACCACCATCTTCTCAGACCACAATCCTCTCCGCTTCTTACATCAAGCCCAATTCAATAACCAGCGTCTTCTACGATGGGCTTTATATCTGCAAGATTTCAACCTGGAGATCCGCTATATCAAGGGTTCTGACAACATCATAGCCGACGCCCTATCCAGAGTCTATGAAGTAGAAGCAACTCCAACTATCACTCCACCACATGAAGACGTAACTTCTTCCAGAACCGCAGGCTTCGGGGGAGCGTTGTGATGATAATCTCTTTCAAGAGAGATTGAGCCTGCTCTTCCCTACATCATTACGTCAAAGTACAAGATACTATATAGAAGATACGTCCACCAGTATCGCCAAACGTTTTGCCCAGGAAGCAAATCGTATCCTGCACACACCAACACCTGGCCACAGCCCGTAACCAGCAAACTGCTCATCCTCTGCCTGCCTGTTGCTGATTGGCTGGTGTCTCGTCGCACCTGCCCTCCGCCACCACCACAAGTCGACGTCTGGGCTGCAGCGCACCAGTCTCGTCAGAATATCTTTGTGCTCCATGAAGTTGACATCTCTCGCTGGTAGACTAAGCCTTGGCTTTCGTGTACTAAGGGAGGTGGCAGCTTGAAGCCAGTATTCCAGCACCCATTACATATTTTATTTTGCTATCACTGTAACTTACTTGTCTTAGCGTAACTTTTCATTTGCCAGTGATTATTCATGTTATTTTGTTTGTTGACTTGTCCTGCCTTTTATGAGATTGCCTTTATTCATGTCTTGTTTTCTAGAGTAATTAAAATTTCATTGTTTATATACTTGTGTTTTGCGTGTCTTCCCATTACCTTATCACAGACGAAATGACCAACTTTTCCCTTTTTTTTTTTTGTTGTGATGTGACGAGGCCCTGCCCCCAGCTTTTGAAACAGCCTTACACCAACGCTTTACCGTCACAATGTATATATATATATATATATATATATATATATATATATATATATATATATATATATATATATATATATATATATATATATAACTGAAAACTCACACCCCAGAAGTGACTCGAACACATACTCCCAGGAGCCACGCAACTGGTATGTACAAGACGCCTTAATCCACTTGACCATCACGACCGGACATAATGAGGTGATAGCCGAGGCTATTTGAACCACCCCACCGCCGGCACTCGGATAGTAATCTTGGGCATAGCATTTTACCAAATCACCTCATTCTTTGGGGCACACGTGAGGAATACAAATGCGAACAAGCCTGAATGGTCCCCAGGACAATATGCAACTGAAAACTCACACCCCAGAAGTGACTCGAACCCATACTCCCAGGAGCCACGCAACTGGTATGTACAAGACGCCTTAATCCACTTGACCATCACGACCGGACATAATGAGGTGATAGCCGAGGCTATTTGAACCACCCACCGCCGGCATTCGGATAGTAATCTTGGGCATAGCATTTTACCAAATCACCTCATTCTTTGGGGCACACGTGAGGAACACAAATGCGAACAAGCCTGAATGGTCCCCAGGACAATATTCAACTGAAAACTCACACCCCAGAAGTGACTCGAACCCATACTCCCAGGAGTATGGGTATATATATATATATATATATATATATATATATATATATATATATATATATATATATATATATATATATATATATGTTGTACCTAGTAGCCAGAATGCACTTCTCGGCCTACTATGGAAGGCCCGATTTGCCTAATAAGCCAAGTTTTCCTGAATTGATATATTTTCTCTAATTTTTTTTTTATGAAATGATAAAGCTACCCATTTCAATATGAATTAAGTCAATTTTTTGTTTTGGAGTTAAAATTATCGTAGATATATGACAGAACCTAACCAACCCTACCTAACCTAACCTAACCTAACCTATCTTTATAGGTTAGGTTAGGTTAGGTAGCCGAAAAAGTTAGGTTAGGTTAGGTTAGGTAGTAGAAAAACAATTAATTCATGAAAACTTGGCTTTTTAGGCAAATTGGGCCTTGCATAGTAGGCTGAGAAGTGCGTTCTGGCTACTAGGTACGACATTATATATATATATATATATATATATATATATATATATATATATATATATATATATATATATATATATATATATATATATATATATATATATATATATATGTTGTACCTAGTAGCCAAAACGTCGTACTCGACCTACTATGCAAGGCCCGATTTGCCTAATAAGCCAAGTTTTCCTGAATTAATATATTTTCTCTAATTTTTTTCTTGTGAAATGATAGAGCTACCCATTTCATTACGTACGAGGTCAATTTTTTTTTATTGGAGTTAAAATTAACGTAGATATATGACCAAACCTAACCAACCCTACCTAACCTAACCTAACCTAACTTTATAGGTTAGGTTAGGTTAGGTAGCCGAAAAAGATAGGTTAGGTTAGGTTAGGTAGGTTAAGTATTCGAAAAACAATTAATTCATGAAAACTTGGCTTATTAGGCAAATCGGGCCTTGAATAGTAGGCTGAGAAGTGCGTTCTGGCTACTAGGTACGACATATATATATATATATATATATATATATATATATATATATATATATATATATATGTATATATACACATACGACACTTCAATGCGTTTCGTAATAACTTATTACATTTTCAAAGATTTTAGTTTACACACACACACACAACTATAACTAAACAGAGTTTAAACTGCTCCGATTTTAGACCTGTATTTGGGTGAGGTGATATGTTACAACAGTTTTGGATGAGGTGAAAACAAACTTTCAACACAAGACAGAACACGAAACAATGGGTATAATATTTTGTAAGTTAAAGGGAAGAATGGAAGTAACTGCAAAGGGCCTATTGGCCCATATTTCTTGATGCTTCTATATTGGTGCGGAGTCTTGAAGTGGGTAGAATATAGTTGTGCATTAATTGGCTGTTGACTGCTGGTGTCGACTTCTTAATGTGTAGTGCCTCGCAGATATCAAGCCACCTGCTATCTCTGTATCTATCGATGATTTCTGGGTTTTTTGTTAAGACTTCTCTGGTGATGGTCTGGTTGTGGAAAGAGATTATATGTTCCTTAATGGAGCCCTGTTGCTTATGCATCGTTAATCGCCTGGAATGTTGTTGTCTTGCCTATATACTGAATTCTTTGAGGCTTACAGTCCCCAAGTGGGCATTTGAAGGCATAGACGACATTGGTCTCTTTTAAAGCGTTCTGCTTTGTGTCTGGAGAGTTTTTCATGAGTAGGTTGGCCGTTTTCTTGGTTTTATAGTAGATCGTCAATTGTATTTGCTGATTTTTGTCTGTAGGGATAACGTTTCTATTAACAATATCTTTCAGGACCCTTTCCTCCGTTTTATGAGCTGTGGAAAAGAAGTTCCTGTAAAATAGTCTAATAGGGGGTACAGGTGTCGTGTTAGTTGTCTCTTCAGAGGTTGCATGGTGTTTCACCTTCCTTCTTATGATGTCTTCAATGAAACCATTGGAGAAGCAGTTGTTGACTAGGACCTGCCTTACCCTACAGAGTTCTTCATCGACTTGCTTCCATCCTGAGCTGTGGCTGAGAGCACGGTCGACATAAGCGTTAACGACACTCCTCTTGTACCTGTCTGGGCAGTCACTGTTGGCATTGAGGCACATTCCTATGTTTGTTTCCTTAGTGTAGACTGCAGTTTGGAAACCTCCGCTCCTTTTCATGACTGTTACATCTAGAAAGGGCAGCTTTCGACCCATCCTTCTCCATCTCGTAAGTGAAACACAACACAGAATTCCACTCAAATGCCTCCTTCAGCTCCTGCAGATGTCTGACATCAGGTACCTGTGTAAAAATGTCGTCAACATACCTACAGTATATGGCCGGTTTCAAGTTCATGTCGACTAAGACCTTTTGTTCGATGGTACCCATGTAGAAGTTCACAAACAGGACACCTAGGGGAGAACCCATGGCGACCCCATCTACTTGCTTATACATGTGCCCATCCCCGCTCAAGAAGGGTGCCTCTTTTGTACAAGCTTGGAGTAGTTTCCTTAGAATGTTTTCTGGTATGTCAAGAGGAGTACAGGCCGGATTACGATACACTATCATCAGCTATCATCCTGATTGTTTCATCCACAAGTACGTTGGTAAACAGTGATTCTACGTCCAACGAGGCTCTTATCCCTTTGGCCCGTGTTCCCCGCAGTAAGTCAACAAATTCCTTTGGAGACTTCAGGCTGACGGTGCAAGGGACATAAGGAGTCAGCAAGCCGTTGAGTCGCTTTGCCAGTCTGTACGTGGATGTGGGTATCTGGCTGATGATTGGCTGAAGTGGGTTTCCAGGCTTATGTGTCTTGACATTTCCATACGCGTATCCAGGCTTATATAGCCCAATAATCTTTGGCAGGTGGAGTCCGGATTTCTTGGCGTTCACAGTTTCGATCAATTTGTTGACCTTTGCTTTCAATTCGGCTGTAGTGTCCTTCGTTAACCTTTGGAATTTAGTTTGGTCAGAGAGAATGAGGTTCATTTTCGCCAGATATTCATCTTTTTCAAGAATGACGTATATTGGCGACTCCGGACCATCTCACTTGGTCTGGACATAACGTGACAGTTTATACCCAGATTTAGGAGAGTGACTTGGTCCTCAGTTAGGTTGATTCCTGCAAGGTTCAGGAAGACGCCTCTTGGTCGTGGAATTGCCATAGGGCCTCCATATAACGTTGTTAGTTTCTTGATTATCCTAGTTTTGGTGCTGAGGTGATGTCGATCTTTGAGGATGTCGAGGTGTTGCTCGATGCGAGTACGGAGACTTTCGTCGATGTTGCTGTTTCTCCATTGGTTTGTAGCATGAAATATATATATATATGTATATATATATATATATATATATATATATATATTTATATATATATATATATATATATATATATATATATATATATAACCTACTTTCTGAGGTGTTCACCATCTTACAGTAGCCAAAAACTAAGTGGAGTATGACCGGTTACTGAAATCAATGCTAGAAAAAGCCCTTAACGTCTCTCTCGATGACCTACAGTGGAAACAAGCCTCTCTTCCCGTTAGACTTTGGGGCCTCGGAGTTCGAACAGCAACGCAAATCGCTGTTCCAGCCTTCCTGTCCTCCTTATCAGCATCCGACGACCTTGTGAAGGAAATTCTACCTGCCCACTTACATCAGCTGGCAGGTGTACATGATCCCAATTTACACGCTGTGCCACAGAGTGGGCCTCTCGTGCAGGCCAATCACCTCAACCACCATCCCCAAAAGCCTACAAGCAATCCAGCTGGGATGGTCCCATTGTAGACCAAGTTGCTGCAGAGTGCCTGGGTGCTGCAACAACACAACACGACATTGCTCGCCTCACAGCAGTAGCAGCACCACATGCAGGGGATTTCCTGTTAGCAACCCCAATGTCGGCAACTGGCACGCGTCTCACACCACACGCCCTCCGAATTGCTGTGGCCCTCCGCCTTGCTGCCCCAATCCACACCAGATATAGGTGTATTTGCGGTGAGGTGGTGGCTGACAGGTACGGCCACCATGGCCTACTCTGCCAAAGCACAGGGGATGGCACTCGAGGCACAGTGAAGTTAATGACATCATCAAGAGGAGCCTCACCACAGCTGAATGCCCAGCTGAAAGAGAGCCCCGTTACCTAACGCCCCGTAATTCTGATGCTCTTATTGGTCGCCCGGATGGTATCACAGTGAACCCCTGGAAGAATGGCAAGCAGTTGGTATGGGACTACACGTGCGTATCAACCCTGGCTAACACCTACATTAACCTCAGTGTTGCACAACCAGGTGGCGCTGCCACCCACAGGGAAGCAGCCAAATCCCTTAAGTATAGAGAACTGGATCACCACTACAATTTTGTCCCCATTGCTTCTGAGACACTCGGCGCCTGGGTAAAAGTGCTACCAGTTTTTTGAAGGAACTGGGTTCTAGGCTCATTGAAACAACAAGGGACCCGAGAGCTGCAAGCTTTCTTTTCCAGCGCCTCAGTGTGGCGATACAGAGGGGAAATGCGCACTGCATCCAGGGTTCCTGCCCGCCATCTGAGGAGCTGGAGGAACTCGACAACCTATGACAATCATCTTTGTAACCCATATGTAACTCCTTTTTTGTAACAAAGTTCAAATAAAGTAAATATATATGTGTACATACACAAGAATGGGGGTGGTAGGAGAAGATAATATTAGTGTTCAGTGAGAAACCACAAGGTCTCCTCTGAATACTTTTTATTTTCTTCTCCGAGGCTATGGGTCCCCACATTGGCACCAGAGGTGGTACCCTCACAAACTTATTAACTATATATATATATATATATATATATATATATATATATATATATATATATATATATATATAATATATATGTCGTACCTAGTAGCCAGAACACACTTCTCAGCCTACTATGCAAGGCCCGATTTGCCTAATAAGCCAAGTTTTCATGAATTAATGCTTTTTCGACTACCTAACCTACCTAACCTAACCTAACCTAACTTTTCCGGCAACCTAACCTAACCTAACCTATAAAGATAGGTTAGGTTAGGTTAGGTAGGGTTGGTTAGGTTTGGTCATATATCTGCGTTAATTTTAACTCCAATAAAAAAAAAAAAAATTGACCTCATACATAATGAAATGGGTAGCTTTATCAGTTTCATAAGAAAAAAATTAGAAAAAAATATATTAATTCAGGAAAACTTGGCTTATTAGGCAAATCGGGCCTTGAATAGTAGGCCAAAAAGTGAGTTCTGGCTACTAGGTACGACATATATATATATATATATATATATATATATATATATATATGTCGTACCTAGTAGCCAGAACTCACTTCTCAGCCTACTATGCAAGGCCCGATTTGCCTAATAAGCCAAGTTTTCATGAATTAATGTTTTTTCGTCTACCTAACCTACCTAACCTAACCTAGCTTTTTTTGCTACCTAACCTAACCTTACCTATATATATAGGTTAGGTTAGGTTAGGTAGGGTTGGTTAGGTTCGGTCATATATCTACGTTAATTTTTAACTCCATAATGAAAAAAAAAATTGACCTCATACATAGTGAAAGTGCGTTCTGGCTACTAGGTAGCTTTATCATTTCATAAGCACTTCTCGGCCTACTAAAAATTATAGAATTAATATATTAATTTTTTTTCAGGATAAAAACTTAGATATATAACCGCTTATTAGGCAAATCGGGCCCTTGAATAGTAGGCTGAGAAGTGAGTTCTGGCTACTAGGTACGACATATATATATATATATATATGGTGTAGTGGGTTAAGCCGAAAAAGTTATGGTTGCTACTGGAGGAAGTTGTGCTTCCATGTTCGAGGCCCACTGGTGGGTGTTGTCCAAAGATTGTTAATCTTCACTTGTGGTTATGCAAGTATAGGCTTATAGCATGGACACGAGTTCTCTCACATTGACCGTGGCTTGATGAAAAACGCAGAGTAACCTCTCACTTGTCTAGTGCCCTCGGGAAGTGGAGATATTTGAGGTGTATATATATCTCGAAGTCTCTACTTCTTTCGTAGGGTCTGATGGTGTAGTGGGTTAAGGCGTACTAGTTATGGCAGCTACTGGAAGGTAGTTGTGCTTTCTGGGTTCGAGGCCCACTGGTGGGTGTTGTCCAAAGATTGTTAATCTTCACTTGTGGTTTATGCAAGTATAGGCTTATAGCATGGAAACGAGTTCTCTCACATTGAAAAACGCAGAGTAACACTTGTTGCTTGATGAAAAACGCAGAGTAAGGCGTACTCTCACTTGTCTAGTGTTAATCTTCACTAGTGGTTATGCCTCATGGAAACGGAAGTGGAGATATTTGAGGTGTATATATATCTCGAAGTCTCTACTTCTTTCGTAGGGTCTGATGGTGTAGTGGGTTAAGGCGTACTAGTTATGGCAGCTACTGGAAAGTAGTTGTGCTTTCTTGGTTCGAGGCTATTTTTGAGAGTTATTCCAGTGGCTAGGTTCGGGATAACGCATCCTCAACTACAATGTCTTGTCCTTTAACCAATTTGCTCAGTCTGTTGATCTGTTTACGTATTCCTCCAGGAGTCTACAATTATCCATTGCACCTCGCGACATCTAGCTCACAACTCACTAGAAACATGGTCTTATCTTAAGCGATTCGACTTCTTTCACCTTGACTAGGCTGTCCCCTTTGGACATCTGCACTCCATCAGTCCACTCTGTTTACTGTACCCACCCTCTGTTTCCTCTTCTTCTTACACTCTTCACGTCCAGAGTCAGACATCTAACGTCTGTACCTCCTCTGTCGGCCTCGTGCTTCAGTTCATCGTCCTCACGATTCAGTCTACCACCATCATGCTTCAGTCTCACATCAACGTACTTCACTCTGTCGTCTTCACGCTTCCATCTACTGCCATCATACTTTCGTCTCCTCTCATCATACCTTGCTCTCCCATCTTCACTGACGATCCCTTCTCTCGTCTCCCCATTTATCCGAGACTTCATCCTCTCCGATTTCCATCGAATCCTCGGCTTTCTTCTACTCATCCATGCTTGCATCATCATCCTCTTCTCACCTCTACACAACTCCGTTTCTTCTTCTTCAACTCTTCTTCGTTCCCTCAAGGTTTCCTCAAGTACTGCATTACTCTCCATAGTACTCGTCCGCACTTGTCGCGTTACCTCTCTCAGCGTGCTCGTAAGCATCTCTCCACACATATCGTCTCTTCTAATTGCATTGTCTCGGCTATCAATCTTCTTCACTATCTCTCCTCCATGCTTCTCGTGAAACATGTCAACTCCTGACACCTCAAACAACTTAACTCCATTATTCCTATGCTTCTGTGCTCGTGGACAACTTGACACTCTACTCTTGTCCTCAGTTTGTCCACATCCTACCTCACTTCTGCTCAGCACAGTTCCATTCACCTTCCGACTCTTAATTTCAGCGGGCTGGGCTCTATTCAGGTCCACTCTCTTCCCATTATTCTTCTTCAGTCGGGCCATCTTCACCTTTGACCTCACTGAGACTTCGTCTTCCTGACCCGGACCTTCCTCAAACAGCCACGCTATATCCACGGCGATATCTTCTATCGGTGGAGCCGACACTGTCTCATCCTCACCAGTGTCTTCCTCGTCGGCCACCTCTGCCCTCGTCGCTACCGAGGCAGCGTACTCAATGGCTTAGCGGTCTCCTGACTCACCCTCTAGGATGTCAGTCAGGTTCACACACTCAGATGTCCCATCTGTGCCGTGGCCTTCTGGCACTCCTCTGGCACAGTCTCCGCTATGACTCTTGGCAAAACCTTTGTCCCGCACAAGTCATTCCCCAAGATCACTTGGACTCCTGGAACAGGTATGTCGGGGCATACTCCCAACATCACCTCTGCCAACACATAGTCTGTCTTTAGCTGGACAGCACATATGGGCATATCACTCCTCAGACAACAACCCATATCTTCCTCCTGCCAGCTAACCGTCGATCACTCCCAATCAAGCTTCTCGTAATCAAGCTCTGATTAGCTCCGGTATCTCTTAAGATACCAACTTCTATTTCAGGTTGGCCTCCTATACATACCCAACCTTTGCTCATGAACGGCCTATACCGCTCGTTCACTAACTTTACTCTCTGTGGTTTGTTCCGGGATACATCAGTATACTTATTCCGAGGGTCACATATGGCTAGGGTCACAACTCCCTTGCCCTGCCGACAATCTCGCATTACGTGACCCAATCGGTTGCAATTATAACATCTTATCTAGGAGAAGTCTCCTCTATACGTTCTCGAGTGGCTCTGACTCTGCCCACTTGTATTGTTGTTCCTCGGGCCATGTGCACTACTCGCACTCTATGGAGCTTCACTGAATTCTTGCCTTCTTGGCACGTATTTAGTTTCTCGTTTAACTTCTTCATCCTCACTTTCAGATGAAGTGTGCGACTTACTCTTCTGAGTTTCAGGATGCTTGCGATTACATGCCCATTTATCAAAATTTTCACACCCCAGTCTCCCCTAGGTCTGCCATAATTTCTTCCTCCCCAGACTCTACTGGAACTGCCATTACTACGTCTCGTCTCGCTTCTCACTCTGTTCTCCCTCAAGCTCTTTTATGCTTCAGTAATCATATCCGCCCTATCTGCGGCATCTTTCACATCCTTTACTCCTGCCTCCTGGACCTTGAACTTTGTCTCGGGGTGCATCATTTTCAAAAACTTTTTCATGACCATTAATTGCTTTAGTTTAGTATAGCATCCAACTTCGGCAGTCTCAATCCACTTCTGGAATCGCCTCTCCAGATTCCTTGCTGTCTTAGCAAACGTACATGCTCCAACCTTCACAATCTCTCAGAAGCGTTTCCTATAGGCTTCTGGGGTTAACTGAAATGAGCGCAGTATGCTGCTCTTTACGGTGCCATAATCCTGGCATTCTTCTAGTGTCAATGGAGTATATGCCTCTCTGGCAGCACCGGTTAATCTTAACTGCACCAGTTGCGCCCAGTCTTCCTGTGGCCATTCCTTGATGCTGGCCACCTTTTCGAAGTGTTCAAAGAAGCTCTCTGCCTCTTCAGGTACAAATAGGGGAATGTCCTTCTCCCAAACCCTATTATCTGGTGAGTGCGATATATGGGTGGTGCTCTCTGGCAGCGCATGCTCAATCCTTTGTTCAGCCAAGGTTCTATTTGCTTCTATCTGCATTTGCTTTGTTCTGTCTCTCTCTTTCTCCACCTCTAACCTGGCTTTCTCTTTTTCTGCTTCTAGTTTGGTTTTCTCTTTTCTTCCTCCTTTTCCAACTCCAGGTCCCTTATTCTGGTTTTCTCTTTTTCTACTTCATTTTTCATCTGAAGTTCCAATCTTAACTTCTTCATGAGGAACTGTTTCTCCTTGTCCTCACGCTGCATCTAGAGCTCTAGCTGAAATCTTTCCAAATTTCTATTCCGGGTACTCCGGCTACTGTGACTACTCTTACTGCTCCTACTCGATCCTTGGGATCTCACTTCATCCTGCCCATCATCCTCCTTTCCACTTTCAGCTTCTTTCTGGGCTCCTTGTTCTGTACCTTCACTCTTGGCTCTCAACTGCCTCAGGATCTCATCCTTCTTCCCGGCCACTTTCGATGCCTTCAACCTGATGCCACATTTTCCCGCTATTTGTTTCAACTGTTCCCTGGTGCAACCTTCTAGGTCCTCAGGCTTGCCTGACTCCACAAACATTTGCACCTTATCCATATTGTCCTGTGAGTCTTCCCAAGAGAGAGAATATACACCTGCGGTCACACAGTCTACTTATTTACACAAGGGGTGTACCAATCCACTCTCGGACAGGGTGTGGGTGTGTCAGTTCACTCTCCCGGACAGGTCCCCAATTATTAATATGATGTTGTTGTTGGTCGTCCTCCCTTATGGACAGCCCAACCCAAAACCCGGAGCGTACTTATTTTGACCATGCGATCATCCTGGGCGTTTCTGGCACTTGGAGAGGGATTCAACGTCACACATTTAAGGGGTTGCGGCTCCAATACTGACCTCGTTGTCACGTGCACACACCCACTCGAGCCGCGGTGACTCCCCACTCTCTCCTTATTTGGTATGATCTCTTCAATCCCCTTTTCTGAAATATTACTCTGTACTACCCTGTCCAAAGCTATTGTTCTTAGTTCTTTCTTTCTCTCTCTCTCTCCCTTTTTACTTTCTGGGAAGCCTCACTAGGACAAGTGTGGGAACCGACCTGTGATATTTATATTTATTTAATTTATATTTACGTTAATTTATATACTTCGATAGCAATTTGTATAATGATAAGTGGACTGTATTTCTGCAATAATCTCAATCTCACAAATCGATCCTCTACACATTAGGGGGGTTTATATTAAATTAATTTATATATATGCAGCCAATCAAACTACAGTATTAGACTACATACATTGAAGAGGTTCCTTATCTTATTTGTACAGCAAGCTTTAGTCCACCAGGTATAACTAGGTTGTAGACGCCACATTTTCCCTCTTTGAGGTAGCTTCCATCACACTGGTAACTGATGTACAAAGCATGCTTCCTCGTCTTGACCTGTCAAAAGGGCGCTAGCTGTAAAGCCAGATACCTATATATGACAAGCTATGTCAGAGAAAATACTGTACATGGAACAATGAAGACCTGGCTTAATTACCTTTAGTATGAGGCGATCTCGTGCTCTAACCGGCTAACCCTACCCAATGACATTAATGGCCACTAATGATAGATAATGGGTTTCGGAAAGAACACTTAACTTGATTTGTTGACAGCGTGTTGAAGATGGTACACCTTTGGTTTCCATAACACTACGTCCAAGTAAATTTAACAGGAGCCGTATTTGCTCCTGTGAGCCTCTGGTCTAGTATCAACAACAGCAATGTCTAACACTCCATACTATTGACGCTACTGGCCGACATTGTCCAGATATGATAGGAGCCGAATTTGCTCCACGCGTCTCGGAGGTGACACAACAATGGCTGCCCCTCCTTCCTCACTCCTGATGCCTGGCCTACATTGTACAGATGTCAATAAGTGATAGAAGGGTCATATTTACTCTACTTTAATACTGATAATTAAGTTAATTTATATGAGATGTTTTAATAATGGTAAAGTCCAAAGACTAATGTATTTAAGAATAATTCCCAGCAGAATAGCTGGTGAATTATAATAGTATGTGGTGATGATATCCCGTTTTCTATAGACGGTAATTCCACTACAAGTTACGTTTTCTATGGTAACTTGTTTATACACTACAGCTATTATCTGTATGATTATTAAATGGTGTCGGATTTTCCGACAACAAGGGCAAAATCCTGTTAACTACACAGATTTAATAATAAAACAGAACATATACAAAGCACTCACATATAATACAAGGGAATATAAACCTCTACATTTTATGATATTATAACCTTGTTGCAGATCAAATCCATCAGGACTCTATCAGTCACTTATACCAAGTGGTCACCCAACTTCTGGCTCGCCACTTACATATCCACCTCACCAAGTGGATAAATCTTACAAGATAAATACAGCACTATCAGGCCTAGAACATATAAATATCTATGCAGGTAATTCAGCCTACAGTTGTAACTCTATAAACTTTAGCATATTAAGTGATAACTAATCACCCTATCAGTCGTAGAACACACACACACACACACACACATATATATATATATATATATATATATATATATATATATATATATATATATATATATATATATATATATATATATATATATATATATATGTCGTACCTAATAGCCAGAACGCACTTCTCTGCCTACTATGCAAGGCCCAATTTGCCTAATAAGCCAAGTTTTCATGAATTAATTGTTTTTCGACTACCTAACCTACCTAACCAAACCTAACCTAACTTTTTCGGCTACCTAACCTAACCTAACCTAAAAAAAAAAGGTTAGGTTAGGTTAGGTAGGGTTGGTTAGGTTTGGTCATATATCTACGTTAATTTTAACTCCAATAAAAAAATATTGACCTCATACTTAATGAAATGCGTAGCTTTATCATCTCATAAGAAAAAAAATTGAGAAAATATAATAATTCAGGAAAACTTGGCTTATTAGGCAAATCAGGCCTTGCATAGTAGGCTGAGAAGTGCGTTCTGGCTACTAGGTACGACATATATATATATATATATATATGTCGTACCTAGTAGCCAGAACTCACTTTTCAGCCTATTATGCAAGGCCCGATTTGCCTAATAAGCCAAGTTTTCTTGAATTAATATATTTTCTCTAATTTTTTTCTTATGAAATGATAAAGCTACCCATTTCATTATGTATGAGGTCAATTTTTTTTTATTGGAGTTAAAATTAACGTAGATATATGACCGAACCTAACCAACCCTACCTAACCTAACCTAACCTATCTTAATAGGTTAGGTTAGGATAGGTGGCCGAAAAAGTTAGGTTAGGTTAGGTTAGGTAGTCGAAAAACATTTAATTCACGAAAACTTGGCTTATTAGGCAAATCGGGTCTTGCATAGTAGGCTGAGAAGTGCGTTCTGGCTACTAGGTACGACATATATATATATATATATTAGTATATTTTGGTAGCAGTCTTTCCTGTAGACATATTTTATTAAATATGACCGAAAAAGTAAGATTAATAATTCTAACACGAATTTTCTCAATCTTTCGTACATTATGCTTCACTGTTGGAGGTAAATCAAAAATCACTTCTCCAAAATTCATTTTTATTTCTAGTCTGACGCGACACGGGCGCGTTTCGTAAAACTTATTACATTTTCAAAGACTTCACAAATACACAACTGATTAGAACTTGCGTTTCCCTGATTTTATATCTACATTTGAGTGAGGTGGGAAGGGTGATGTGGCATTACATTTGAGTGAGGTGGGAAGGATGATGTGGCATTAGAGAATATTAATAGGGTATTAAAAGTATCAACACAAGACAGAACACGAAACAATGGATATTGACCAATAGGCTTTCTACAAACACTTCTATTCAATATCCATTGTTTCGTGTTCTGTCTTGTGTTGATACTTTTAATACCCTATTAATATTCTCTAATGCCACATCATCCTTCCCACCTCACTCAAATGTAATGCCACATCACCCTTCCCACCTCACTCAAATGTAGATATAAAATCAGGGAAACGCAAGTTCTAATCAGTTGTGTATTTGTGAAGTCTTTGAAAATGTAATAAGTTTTACGAAACGCGCCCGTGTCGCGTCAGACTAGAAATAAAAATGAATTTTGGAGAAGTGATTTTTGATTTACCTCCAACAGTGAAGCATAATGTACGAAAGATTGAGAAAATTCGTGTTAGAATTATTAATCTTACTTTTTCGGTCATATTTAATAAAATATATATATATATATATATATATATATATATATATATATATATATATATATATATATATATGTCGTACCTAGTAGCCAGAACTCACTTCTCAGCCTACTATTCAAGGCCCGATTTGCCTAATAAGCCAAGTTTTCCTGAATTAATATATTTACTATAATTTTTTTCTTATGAAATGATAAAGCAACCCTTTTCTCTATGTATGAGGTCAATTTTTTTTATTGGAGTTAAAATTAACGTAGATATATGACCGAACCTAACCAACCCTACCTAACCTAACCTAACCTATATTTATAGGTAAGGTTAGGTTAGGTAGCCAAAAAAAGCTAGGTTAGGTTAGGTTAGGTAGGTTAGGTAGACGAAAAAAACATTAATTCATGAAAACTTGGCTTATTAGGCAAATCGGGCCTTGAATAGTAGGCTGAGAAGTGCGTTCTGGCTATTAGGTACGACATATATATATATATATATATATATATATATATGTCGTACCAAGTAGCCAGAACTCACTTCTCAGCCTACTATTCAAGGCCCGATTTGCCTAATAAGCCAAGTTTTCCTGAATTAATATATTTACTATAGTTTTTTTCTTATGAAATGATAAAGCAACCCTTTTCTCTATGTATGAGGTCATTTTTTTTTTATTGGAGTTAAAATTAACGTAGATATATGACCGAACCTAACCAACCCTACCTAACCTAACCTAACCTATATTTATAGGTAAGGTTAGGTTAGGTAGCCAAAAAAGCTAGGTTAGGTTAGGTTAGGTAGGTTAGGTAGACGAAAAAACATTAATTCATGAAAACTTGGCTTATTAGGCAAATCGGGCCTTGAATAGTAGGCTGAGAAGTGCGTTCTGGCTATTAGGTACGACATATATATATATATATATATATATATATATATATATATATATATGTCGTACCTAGTAGCCAGAACGCACTTCTCAGCCTACTATGCAAGGCCAAATTTGCCTAATAAGCCAAGTTTTCCTGAATTAATATATTTTCTCTATTTTTTTTCTTATAAAATGATAAAGCTACCCATTTCATTATGTATGAGGTCAATTTTTTTTATTGGAGTTAAAATTAATGTAGATATATGACCGAACCTAACCAACCCTACCTAACCTAACCTATCTTTATAGGTTAGGTTAGGTTAGGTAGCCGAAAAAGTTAGGTTAGGTTAGGTAGGTTAGGTAGTCGAAAAACAATTAATTCATGAAAACTTGGCTTATTAGGCAAATTGGGCCTTGCATAGTAGGCTGAGAAGTGTGTTCCGGCTACTAGGTATATATATATATATATATATATATATATATATATATATATATATATATATATATATATATATATATATATATATATATATATATATATATATATGTCGTACCTAGTAGCCAGAACTCACTTCTCAGCCTACTATTCAAGGCCGGATTTGCCTAATAAGCCAAGTTTTCCTGAATTAATATATTTACTATAATTTTTTTCTTATGAAATGATAAAGCAACCCTTTTCTCTATGTATGAGGTCAATTTTTTTTATTGGAGTTAAAATTAACATAGATATATGACCGAACCTAACCAACCCTACCTAACCTAACCTAACCTATATTTATAGGTAAGGTTAGGTTAGGTAGCCAAAAAAAGCTAGGTTAGGTTAGGTTAGGTAGGTTAGGTAGAAGAAAAAACATTAATTCATGAAAACTTGGCTTATTAGGCAAATCGGGCCTTGAATAGTAGGCTGAGAAGTGCGTTCTGGCTATTAGGTACGACATATATATATATATATATATATATATATATATGTCGTACCTAGTAGCCAGAACGCACTTCTCAGCCTACTATGCAAGGCCCAATTTGCCTAATAAGCCAAGTTTTCATGAATTAATTGTTTTTCGACTACCTAACCTACCTAACCTAACCTAACCTAACTTTTTCTGCTACCTAACCTAACCTAACCTATAAGGATAGGTTTGGTTAGGTTAGGTTCGGTCATATATCTACGTTAATTTTAACTCCAATAAAAAAAATTTACTTCACACACAATGAAATGGGTAGCTTTATCATTTCATAAGAAAAAAATTAGAGAAAATATATTTATTCAGGAAAACTTGGCTTATTAGGCAAATCGGGCCATGCATTGTAGGCTGATAAGTGCGTTCTGGCTAATAGGTACGACATATATATATATATATATATGTCGTACCTAGTAGCCAGAACTCACTTCTCAGCCTACTATGCGAGGCCCGATTTGCCTAATAAGCCAAGTTTTACTGAATTAATATATTTTCACTAATTTTTTTCTTATGAAATGATAAAGCTACCCATTTCATTATGTATGAGGTCAATTTTTTTTATTGGAGTTAAAATTAACGTAGATATATGACCGAACCTAACCAACCCTACCTAACCTAACCTAACCTATCTTAATAGGTTAGGTTAGGTTAGGTAGCCGAAAACGTTAGGTTAGGTTAGGTTAGGTAGGTTAGGTTGTCGAAAAAACATTAATTCATGAAAACTAGGCTTATTAGGCAAATCGGGCCATGCATAGTAGGCTGAGAAGTGAGTTCTGGCTACTAGGTACGACATATATATATATATATATATATATATATATATATATATATATATATATATATATATATATATATATATATATATATATATATATATATATATATATATATATATATATATATATATATATATATATATATATATATATATATATATATATATATATATATATATATATATATATATATATATATATATATATATATGTCGTACCTAGTAGCCAGAACTCACTTCTCAGCCTACTATGCAAGGCCCGATTTGCCTAATAAGCCAAGTTTTCATGAATTAATGTTTTTTCGTCTACCTAACCTACCTAACCTAACCTAACCTAGCTTTTTTTGGCTACCTAACCTAACCTTACCTATATATATAGGTTAGGTTAGGTTAGGTAGGGTTGGTTAGGTTCGGTCATATATTTACGTTAATTTTAACTCCAATAAAAAAAAAATTGACCTCATACATAGTGAAAAGGGTAGCTTTATCATTTCATAAGAAAAAAATTATAGTAAATATATTAATTCAGGAAAACTTGGCTTATTAGGCAAATCGGGCCTTGAATAGTAGGCTGAGAAGTGAGTTCTGGCTACTAGGTACGACATATATATATATATATATATATATATATGTCGTACCTAGTAGCCAGAACTCACTTCTCAGCCTACTATGCAAGGCCCAATTTGCCTAATAAGCTAAGTTTTCATGAATTAATTGTTTTTCGACTACCTAACCTACCTAACTGTTATGATCTCAGCCTGCAGGAGAAACGAGTCTCCCTTCTTGAGAGTTATTCAACAAGCCTGACCTAACTAGAAGGTCTAGCAAATATTGAGGTGATAACCCATATGAAAAATGGCTGGTTGGATATGTAAAACAATTTAAGATTATGGGCAGTAAGTAAGGAAATAGATAAATGACTGGCTAGGAGATGTGGACATTTTGCTGGAGGCGTGAGGCTCGCTTCCGGAGGACCTTGACCTCACTTGAGTGCCAGACATCGCAGGGGGAAGCCGCGCTCCGTTTGAGCTCCCGCCAGAAGGGAACCCCTAGTGATATATCTCTAAGAGAAGAGAAGTGTGCAGACGTGCCAGCTGTGGAATTGAGCTGAGAACGTTGTGGTGTCAAGTCTTGGACGGCGAGGAGAGTTTAATAAGCTGCTCAGAGGCATTTTCGTGGGCTGTGTGGAGCGCCCTGACCAGACGCCGTCAGAGGGAAAGCGTCCTCGATCAGTTAATCTGTGGTAAGCACGATATACGCCAGTTCATAGTGATTGTTTATAGTTGGTCGTGTGCCCAGCGACAGTAGCGATGTTTATTTATAAGTTAGACATGTTTTAATAAGGCAGAAGGCCTGAAATAAGATAGTGGAGAGGGAGGAACACGGAGCGACGTCCGCCCCCTCTGAGCGCTGGCGGACGACTGAGGGAGCCTGGCTCCGGATGGAGGAAGACCCTCCCCGCGAGTGAGGACCGCCGCCAGGCGAGGTGGAGTATGGACCCGCCCAAAACGGGGGAGTCCACTCTCACTGTATGTAGAGAACAGATAGAGGTTTGAGGCAAACATATTGTGTGAATATTTTTTGTTTATGTGTTAAAGGGGAACATTTTATTGGAGTGTCGATGGGTTGCAGGTTTGTCTTTGGGGAAGAAGTTGCTGAGCACTTCGAAGCCAGCAGATGAAGTAGCTGATGAGACTCCAAGGTAGTGGAGCAGAGGACCTCGAGCTGTGAGGAGAAGCAGCAGTGAAGAGGAGTGTCACGTGCTTCTGTAGAGGTGGAGAAGCACCACAGTTGCTCGGGGAAACTTCATGGTGTAGCAGCCAAGAGAGCTGTCGAGGACCCTAGCAGAAGGGTGAAGCACCGTAGTTACTCAAGGAAACTTCATGATAGCAGCCTGGAGGAGCTGCAGAGGATCCTGGTAGTGAAGCCCGGAAGAACCTAAGGATATTAGGGTTGTGAACTTCCAGAGGTGGAAGGGGAAGTTCTGGTGGATTACTTATAGGGAGTTGATAGTGTTTGGTTGTCATTAGCGTGCAAGACGCAGTGAGAGGTGAGTGACTGTTTGCATTCTTATGTCAAGGAGTGATTTATTCTGAAGCTTAGAGTTGCAGTCGTAGGCTTGATTACCTACAGATGTATGTGCTCGAGGACTGACAGTGATGATTAATCATTGTTGTGTATCAATGAACATTTATACTGATATATGTTATTACATTCAAATGCTGGTTTTCTATATATACATTATCTTGCTGATAGTGCAACAGTGTATGTAGGCTTGACCAACTTGAGGAGGTTAATAGTATCAGGTGGTGAACCAGGAGATAGGATACCACTTGATAAGCTGATAATAGAGTTCTGATGGTGTTGGAGTGCAACCTGATTGTGATATTATAGAGTATAGGATTCATTATTATTATATGTGTGTATGTATCGTGTATGTGCTTTGTCCAGTAAATGTGTCACAATTTGCTGGTGTTTGCCCTTGTCCTAGTGAGGCTTCCCAGGAGGTAGTAAAGAAGGAGAGAGAGAGAGAGAGAAAGAACCAAGAACCACTGCTTTGGACAGGGTAGAAGGTAATACTAATAAGCCAAAAAGGGGATCGAGGAGATCATATTACCTAAGGAGAGAGTGGGGAGTCACAGCGGCTCGAGTGGGTGTGTGCACGTGACAACGAGGCTAAGCGTTGGAGCCGCATCCCCTAAACGTGTGACGCTGAGCCCCTCTCCAAGAGCCAGAAGCGCCAAGGGTGATCTCCTAGTATAAGCACTCTGCCGAGTTGTGGGTTGGGTTGTCCATAGAGAAGGATCGACGACGACAACACCAACCAACCCACGAGTCTATAATACTAACCTAACCTAACTTTTTCCGCTACCTAACCTAACCTAATCTATAAAGATAGGTTAGGTTAGGTAGGGTTGGCTAGGTTTGGTCATATATCTACATTAATTTAAACTCCAATAAAAAAAAATTGACCTCATACATAATGAAATGGTTAGATTTATCATTTCATAAGAAAAAAATTAGAGAAAATATATTAATTCAGGAAAACTTGGCTTATTAGGCAAATCGGGCCTTGCATAGTAGGCCGATAAGTGCGTTCTGGCTATTAGGTACGACATATATATATATATATATATATATATGTCGTATTTTCCTTCTTATCAACATCTACTTTCCTTCTACCATCAACAGTGAAAAGAAACGTAAGAAAGATAGAGAAAATTCGTGTTAGAATTATTAATCTTACTTTTTCGGTCATATTTAATAATATATGTCTACAGGAAAGACTGCTACCAAAATATACTAATATATATATATATATATATATATATATATATATATATATATATATATATATACATACATATATATATATATATATATATATATATATATATATATATATATATATATATATATATATATATATATATATATATATATATATATATATGTCGTACCTAGTAGCCAGAACTCACTTCTCAGCCTACTATGCAAGGCCTAATTTGCCTAATAAGCCAAGTTTCATGAA
>NW_025557245.1:0-84578 GCF_020424385.1 Procambarus clarkii
TCCATGCATTTCTTACAACACCACTTAAGGGCTTCCTGTAGGGTAGTTAATGGGTTTGTCTAACCGCATAATGGCCCAGAGCACTCTCTCCCCGATGAGGGGGAGCTCCACTCACCATTCCCTCCATCCATTCATCCCATACCCCTCCCGTACCTCAAACAACATAACAGACTGTGTTTTGCATCTACACTCTATCTCTACTTACTCACGATCATCAAAAAATTATTATTGCACACTGGATTAAGTCTACGCTAAACACACATACATATTCATTTACTCCTTCCTCTCTCTTCCTTCTATTTTCTTACTCTATCACTTACTCTCACACTACTCACATCTTTCCCCATATCCCCGAGGACTAGACCCGCGCGGAGGGGGGGCTGCACCTGCTCACCCGCCACTCATGACCGCCTCCGACACGCGTCAAACTTCCGGGAAAATCCCATCCCAAACCCCTGTGACTAGACACCCGCGCTGCGACGACGACCGCGCACACCACCTGTCAGCTGCCAGACACCTGTCTTTCTTACAACAACACAACTCTTTCTTAACCAGAACACACAGAAAAGCTCCCCAAATCCACGAGGACTGGAGCGACGCGATCCACTTTCCTCCAACACATGTCATAACATCCGGGAAATTCCCCGAAAAAAACTTGAGGACGGGAGCGACGCGTGGCACCCGCCAGGTGGCACTCCCCTGAGTGCCACCTGGCGGGGCCGCGCGCCGCTCTAGTCCTCATCTACACTACTAATGACAGCACATAGTTCATGGGTTGATGTATGGGGTCAAATACAGCTCATGGGATGGGGTATGGGGTCAACTACAGCTTATGAGTTAGGGTATGGGGTAAGCTACAGCTCACGAGTTGGGGTATGGGGTCAGCTACAGCTTATGGGATGGGTTATGGTGCCAACTACAGCTCACGGGTTGGGGTATTGGGGTCAATTGCAGCTCATGGGATGGGGTAAGGGGTTAACTACAGCTCATGGGTTGGGGTATGGGGTCAACTACAGCTCAAGGTTTGGGGTTTGGGGTCAACTACAGCTCATGGGTTGGGTATGGGGTCACCAACAGTCAGAGGTTGGGGTATGGGGTCAAATATAGCTCACAAGATGGCGTATGGGGTCAACTACAGCTCACGGGTTCGGGGTATGGGGTTAACTACAGCTCACAGGATGGGGTATGGGGTCAACTACAGCTCATGGGTTGGGGTATGGGGTCAACTACAGCTCAAGGTTTTGGGGTATGGGGTCAACTACAGCTCATGGGTTGGGGTATGGGGTTAACTACAGCTCATGGGTTGGGGTATGGGGTTAACTACAGCTCATGGGTTGGGTATGGGGTCACCAACAGTCAAGGTTGGGGTATGGGGTCAAATATAGCTCACAAGATGGGGTATGGGGTCAACTACAGCTCACGGGTTCGGGTATGGGGTTAACTACAGCTCACAGGATGGGGTATGGGGTCAACTACAGCTCATGGGTTGGGGTATGGGGTCAACTACAGCTCAAGGTTTGGGGTATGGGGTCAACTACAGCTCATGGGTTGGGGTATGGGGTTAACTACAGCTCATGGGTTTGGGTATGGGGTCAACTACAGCTCAAGGTTTGGGGTATGGGGTCACCAGCAATCACAGATTGGGGTATGGGGTCAAATATAGCTCACGGGTTGGGGTATGGGGACAACTACAGCTAATGGGTTGGGGAATGGGGTCAACTACCGCTCATGGGTTGGGGCATGGGGTCAAATATAGCTCACGGGTTGGGGTATGGGGTCAGCTACAGCTCATGTGTTGGGGTATGGGGGTCAGCTATAGCTCACGTGTTGTGGTTCGGGGGCAGTGTGAGGGAATCTAGATTCCCTCAGCTAGTTTTCCTAGTTTCTAGATTTGGCTAGTCGCTCTAGAAACTGAAGCTTTCAAACTAACATATACTTGTGGGGTGTTGAATGAAAGCTTATGTTATGGACAATCATTTGTGAGTAGTCAGAAGTCTGTGATTGCTCTGTATAGAGAATTACAGAGACTTTCCTGTTTCTGTGAAATAGGATGAGGACGGGACAGTGTAGTGGTGTAGGGAGGTACTTGATTCTCCCAACGGTTTTACAGGGGGGGAGGGACAGTGGGGTGAACGTTGCCTTCCCCCCCCCCCCCACCATGTGAGACAGTACGCCACTGTCTTTTAGGCCTCCTCCTCCTTGTGACGTCACAGGACGCTTGGGGGTGAGTGAGGCTGGGATTGGTAGCGGCACGAGGGAACATTGCCGGCTCCCTGCTGATTGGTCAAGTCAAAGTAGGGAGGTGGTATGGGCATTTTGAGTTTCCTTAGCCCGGGAAATCGTCAGTCTGAGCAGAGTAGCAGATGGACGAGGACGTGTCTGGGTGGAGGGGGGAGTTTTCCCCCTCCACCCCCATTAATCGCGGACGTTACCGTGTTAACTATCAGGGATGGCACCCCTGCTATCCCTGGTTGTGTCTATGTTACGGACCCGAGCCCGACGTCCGAGCACGGAGCAGTGACGACCGCGCCATCTGTGGGTCAGCTCCCGAAACCCCCTCCAAATGGACGACGACACCTGGTGAGGACAAGGTGTACTGGCCACAAGGGCCAGTTTCCAGTCCTGTTCAGCTCACAACACAGCCGCTGCTGACCTCTGGTGAGGTGGTGCTCAGACGACAACGCCATCTAGGGAGTGGATACGTCGGGCGTTTGTGTCTGAGCCTGTAAGTGAGGTGTTTTTGTGTATCCCTGTTATTGATGACGTGTCTGCTTACAGAGTCGACCTGGGACTGCTGTAATGGAGGTTGAGTCAGTCTACCCAAGGCAGCTGTCTCGACACCAAGTGTTTTGCTGCAGCAGCTGTGAGTCGCCCCCCGGATGAACACTGTGGTGTTACCCTGCCTGTGAAGTGGCAGTTGAAGGATTGTCGTACCCGGGACTGACTGGTGGAGACGCTTAACCACTGGGGTGTTGTGGAAAGGAGAGTGATCTGTGGTATCACACGAGGCTCCTGACCAGGGCGCGACCCTAGTATCGCTCGTGGAGTGGCCTAACCCGCGTCGCTGATTCGGAACCTGCCAGCCATCTGCTGGACTTGTGGTTGATTGCCTCCACGACGGTGCCCCCAGTGGAACTGTGTTTTGGCTGGCCTGTGGCCGGGGTAGACTGATTCTCGAAGGATTCGTCGTGAGGCCACGAGAGCACCAAGAGCTTTGCACCGTGAAGATCCAGAGTCTTCAGAAGAAGACAACCGTGTATATATTAGTGTTTATACCCCCCCCATGTAATCTTCTTATATATATTTATTGGCGATGGTAATAATTATTATATTAAGTTTTTGACTTTATTTCCCTTCCCCTTTTATTTTCCTTGCGTTACGGATCACATCCCTTGAAAGCCACTACTAGCTTGGGGCCAGATACCCTTCCTCTACCAACATCAGAGTAAGAACCCGGTTGCATCCCGAGAGGGCCGTAACATAATTGGCATCCCCAGCGGGATCCGTCCCCTTGTCGAGTATGTTTGACAGGGGTGGTTAAGTGGCGTAATCCCTGTAAATAATTCCCCCCGTGTGTAACGATTGGGACGTTATACGTCCTATGCGGTGCTCGGAGTGACAAAGTGCGATATTGTGCAGTGTGGTGCTCGCTGTGATTAAGCGATTAAGTGCAATATTGTGTAGTACGGTGTTCGGCGTGATTCAGTGCAATATTGTAGAGCGAAGTGTTCGCTGTG
Source organism: Procambarus clarkii (assembly GCF_020424385.1). Taxonomy (NCBI): domain Eukaryota; kingdom Metazoa; phylum Arthropoda; class Malacostraca; order Decapoda; family Cambaridae; genus Procambarus; species Procambarus clarkii. The sequence goes on from NW_025557245.1 coordinate 3,738, forward strand.
ATTCAGTGCAATATTGTGTAGTGCGGTGCCCGAAGTAATTACGTGCAATATTGGCTAGTGAGGCGCCAGATGCGATAAAGTGCAATATTGATGTAGAACAGTGCTCGGTGCGTGAAGTGCTAACGTGAAAGCGGTGTGTTAAGTGCTAAGTGTTCCATCTGTGACAATGGCAGAAAAAGCTACCATCGATGATCTGGACGATGTTCAGGCTTTTCTGAACAGAGAGGACTGTCTTGCCAGATTGAAATATCTGAGCAAACCGGAACTCGTACTGGTGAGTGCCTACCCGGAGATCAAGATCCGTACCAGTGATTCCCGTGTGGAGATCTTGTCCAAGGTTCACCGGCATTTGAAGGCAGAGGAGAAACAGGAAGGCGAGGCACCAAGTACAAAAGAAAGTGAGGAAGTAGCTTCCACTGAAAAGGAAGATAAAGGCAGTGACATTGACAGTGATGCAGGTGAGCTGAATATTAGCTTTCTTACAGTCAAAATGCATGCCTTAGAGATAAATCGTGAGATAGAATGGAAGAAATTAGAAATGGAACGAGAATTAAAAGAGAAAGAATTGGCGATGAGGCGTTTAGAACTGGAAAGAGAAGAAAGAAGAGAAGAACGAGAAAGAGAAGAGAAACGAGAAAGAGAAAAACGAGAGAGAGAAAGAGAAGAACGAGAAAGAGAAGAGAAACGAGAAAGAGAAGAACGAGAGAGAGAAAGAGAAGAACGAGACAGACAAAAACGACGAGACAGAGAGGAAAGAGAGAGACAACATGAACTAGAAGTATTACGGTTAGGTGGTCGGAGGCAAACGACGGAAACCAGTAGTTTCGATCCGGTAAGGAACATCAAAATGGTCCCAAAATTCAACGAGAGGGAAGTTTCGAAGTTCTTTGCAGCCTTCGAGAAAGTCGCTGCCTCTTTGGAGTGGCCAAGGGAGAATTGGGCCATCATGATACAGTCAGTCTTGACTGGGAAGGCCCAAATCGCCTACTCCACGTTATCCCTTGACGACTCCGGCGATTATGACAAGGTGAAGAAAGTCGTGCTCATGGCGTACCAATTGGTACCTGATGCGTACAGGCAGAAGTTTAGAAACCTGAAGAAGACCTCAGAGCACACTTTCACCGAATTCGCCACCATCAAGGAGCGACTTTTTCAGGAATGGTGTGCCTCTCGGAAGGTGGAGACCAAAGAAGACCTCGAGCAGCACATACTGTTAGAAGACTTCAAGGATTGTTTGTCTGGAGACCTAAAGACGTACTTAGAAGAGCAGCAGGTAGAGACCTTGAGTGCAGCAGCAACAATGGCTGAGGAATACATCCTGACGCATAGGCCTTCTGCTAAGTACGTCCCAAGGAATTACCAACGCCGGTTTGACAAATCTCATGACGAAGAGGAGACCCCCGTCCCACGAAGCGCTAAGAAGACGCCCCCAAGTAGCCCTCGAAGGACCAGTCCTAGCAGTCCGAAACACCGGAGTCCGAGGAGGAATATGGTGTGCTGGACTTGTGGGCAGAAAGGGCATGTAGCTGCTATGTGCCGAGGCAGAAGAGGTAGCGGCGCACGTAGGGAGGTGATGTTGATGAGCAGTGTGACACTACCAACAGGAAGCCAGTCTACGACTACGCAGGAAGGACCAAGTTTGTTTTCCCCTCACACTTCAAGCGGGTATGTAACGAGTGATCATACTGGTAGATCAGTTGTAGTGCTCAGAGATAGTGGAGCAGCCCAGTCCCTGATCGTGAGAAACTCATTACCCGAGGGAATGAGTGTGGAAGGGAGACAAAAGGTTGTCCTGGTTGGGTTTCCTAGGACGCAGTACATCGCCCCCTTAGTGCCGGTACATCTCGACTCGCCTTACTTCAGCGGCACATGTGCGTTGGCAGTAGTCGATGCCTTGCCTATAGCTGGGATTGACGTGGTACTAGCCAACGACTTGGTGACAGATTGGAGCAACAATCTTCACAAGGTCGCGGACGAGTCGGCCGGAACAGCAAGGTCTGAGGTAACGGCAGGCAGTGGTAATGTCCAGGTACAGTCAGGCCCGGAATCAGGTAATATGTTTAATCCTCCTTCTCACCTACAGATCGACAACATCCTAGCAGAGTCTCCTGATTCTTCTCCCGACGAGGAACATGCGGTTAAGGTAGCAGAAGCGACTGAGCGAGAAGAGAGGCCTCGTGTGCAAGCACCCACGGATACCCCAGAGTCTGGAGCGAAGGCAGATGTGTACTTGCGGTATGGCATGGTACAGCGTTCATTGAACCGGCCAGAGATTCCCCAGACGTCAGAGGTATGTGAGGTGTGTTCGAAAGGTCTAGTGCCCTCTTTGGTCCAAACCAGGCTAGTGGATATCGCCGGCTATGGACATGACAGGCTCAGGAAGCTTATCCCTAAGTTAGCCAAATGTTTCTTAGCGGTGTTTTGTTTTGTTCTCATATGTGTTCTCAGAAAGGACCAGTGGACGACCCAATAGATGATGGCTCCCTTGAACATCGCGAGGAGATCCCAGGGATTGGAGACGTGCACAGTGTGTGTTGCAGTTGAAGAAGGGACCTGGAAGGTAATGGTAGATACAGGAGGTACAAGATATGATAATGTGAGTGACTGTTTCCGACAGGTTGACACCCCCCGCGTGATTGCTGAGCCTAGATGCAGCGTTATGCGGAACGTTGGTCGACCTGACGGTGGCAGAGGGAATGCCATCTTCGATGTACGAACAGCCTTTGGGGAGCCGGTCGGCCGAGCGGACAGCACGCGGGACTTGTGATCCTGTGGTCCTGGGTTCGATCCCAGGCGCCGGCGAGAAACAATGGGCAGAGTTTCTTTCACCCTATGCCCCTGTTACCTAGCAGTAAAATAGGTACCTGGGTGTTAGTCAGCTGTCACGGGCTGCTTCCTGGGGGTGGAGGCCTGGTCGAGGACCGGGCCGCGGGGACACTAAAGCCCCGAAATCATCTCAAGATAACCTCAAGATAGCCCTGTTGGAACTAGGTGTGAGCCTAGTAGAGGCGTATGCTGTGAGTACTGATTTAACTGTCGCTGTGACTCTAAATGATCCGACCCCTGTATTCCAGGCTCCCGTCTCCCTGAAGGACTACCGGACCGGCACCAGAAATGCCGTCTGTGACCAGCCATCATCGGTGCCACGACATAGGGAAGTGTCGAGTTGCCCTAGATCGGGTCGATATCGATCCTTACTCGAGAGATGTGAGATGATGCCCCCCCTTGTAGTGGAGAGGTGGAAGATTACGTCAGGCAGGTCATTGCCTTCTATCTGCAAGTTCCCGTTGTGCCGGAATTGCCCAGTAGGACAGTTCTGTGGACGAGACAGCCTCGCCGTTCCAGTTTACAGTATAAGTAAGTCCATTTGGAGTTGTGTCACCGTACTAATTTGGTTTGTGTTTCTCTTTATAGAACCCCAAACCAAATTTTTTTTGGTGGGGAGGTGTTACGGACCCGAGCCCGACGTCCGAGCACGGAGCAGTGACGACCGCGCCATCTGTGGGTCAGCTCCCGAAACCCCCTCCAAATGGACGACGACACCTGGTGAGGACAAGGTGTACTGGCCACAAGGGCTAGTTTCCAGTCCTGTTCAGCTCACAACACAGCCGCTGCTGACCTCTGGTGAGGTGGTGCTCAGACGACAATGCCATCTAGGGAGTGGATACGTCGGGCGTTTGTGTCTGAGCCTGTAAGTGAGGTGTTTTTGTGTGTCCCTGTTATTGATGACGTGTCTGCTTACAGAGTCGACCTGGGACTGCTGTAATGGAGGTTGAGTCAGTCTACCCAAGGCAGCTGTCTCAACACCAAGTGTTTTGCTGCAGCAGCTGTGAGTCGCCCCCCGGATGAACACTGTGGTGTTACCCTGCCTGTGAAGTGGCAGTTGAAGGATTGTCGTACCCGGGACTGACTGGTGGAGACGCTTAACCACTGGGGTGTTGTGGAAAGGAGAGTGATCTGTGGTATCACACGAGGCTCCTGACTAGGGCGCGACCCTAGTATCGCTCGTGGAGTGGCCTAACCAGCGTCGCTGATTCGGAACCTGCCAGCCATCTGCTGGACTTGTGGTTGACGGCCTCCACGACGGTGCCCCCAGTGGAACTGTGTTTTGGCTGGCCTGTGGCCGGGGTAGACTGATTCTCGAAGGATTCGTCGTGAGGCCACGAGAGCACCAAGAGCTTAGCACCGTGAAGATCCAGAGTCTTCAGAAGAAGACAACCGTGTATATATTAGTGTTTATACCCCCCCCCCCCGTGTAATCTTCTTATATATATTTATTGGTGATGGTAATAATTATTATATTAAGTTTTTGACTTTATTTCCCTTCCCCTTTTATTTTCCTTGCGTTACGGATCACATCCCTTGAAAGCCACTACTAGCTTGGGGCCGGATACCCTTCCTCTACCAACATCAGAGTAAGAACCCGGTTGCGTCCCGAGAGGGCCGTAACAGTCTAGGCCCAATTTTCGTGAAATTCGAGGGCCGACGAGGTACGGAAGGACCAGTAAAATAGCCTCAGAGACAGTGGGCACCCATGATGCAGCTGGCAGAGCCTCATGGTGTAACGGGTGGTTCGAGTATCCTGTCTAGTGTTGTATGGACAATGGACAATCGGTGGTATTATGGGCAGTGTAATTGAGTGTGATATTACAGGCCCTGTTGGATTTTTGCATTCCACCTGGCGGCGGCCATGTGGTGTTGCCGCCTGCCATTGTCACCACAGTGTAGAGCAAGGCAGGCTCAGGTTTGCCGGAGTTGTGGGCGATTCCTCAACCACGTGTGTATGCCCGGGGGCCACCCCACACCACCCCAGCCACCGGCCACATGGCCTGGCCACCCGCCTGCCCGCGCACCGGCTACCACCCGCCTGCCCGCGCGCCGGCTACCACCACCCCCCTCCCCTCAGCTCAGGAGGGGCGCTGGGGGTCACGCGGTGGTCACATGCCTTGGCCACCTCCTTGGGCCACTTGGCCACTTTCCCGGGACAGCCTAGGGCCACATCTTGTCGACGCATGAGGAGCAAGCTAAGTGTTGACAGCTAGAGTGGCAGTGACCTGGGAAATGAATGAAAGAAGGAGAGGAAAAAGTGAGTACAATAGTCAGTGTAACAGTGTCTCAGTATTAGTGGAAATTCAGGGTAAGGCTGTGTTGTCCCATAGCCCTGCCAGGCTAGAAAAGCAGCTGAGAGACAGCTGTCTGTAGCACGTCCACGTGACTGGTGGGGCGGTACCTAGAGATAGATGTTGTACACGGGACCACACTGTAGTTATATATATGTATGTTATATATATATATATATATATGTGTGTGTGTAGACTGACTCGAGTATGTACCGGTCAGTGTAGAGATTTACCATATAAGTGATCCAGCCTGTCGATTCTATATAATCGTTCAAACTGAATTAATGCCATTGAGTACCATAATTATAATCATTAGAGGTAGGCAGGCCAGGTTGCAGGGAGGTCAGTGGGTTCCCCTGAGGTCTGTGTAGTTAGACATACATTTACCTGATGATATAATTTTCATTGATTATGTGAATGCCATTTCTATGTGTTCATTTGCATGCTTTATGTATTATGTTGTGTGGTAAGTCAGTAGATGTGATTGCTGACTGATTGCCTAATGATGTCATTAGCATGTGGGGTATGCTGACTGCAACATTATGTTGCAGGTTTGTGCAGTATTGTTATCAGTTTATACGATATTGCTGCCCTCGGAGCGGTGTTGAGGGTTTAAGGGACCTCTAGGATTATTCAGGGGAATTCACAGTGCTTAATGAGAGCAGACAATTGATGGGTTAATTGCCTTGCTGAGGTAAGTGTGTGTTCACAGTAGTCCTTTGCAACGGTTGCATGAAAAGGGGGGCAGTAATATTGATATACTCATGTGTGTTGCACAACCGTGTGTCATTATTGTTTGGGCACAGTAATTAACGAGTTGCAGTAACCGCAACCGTATGTGGGCAATGCATTTGTGTTGGTGCATGCCATTGTAGTGTGACCTATGTAACACTGGGGTTACTTTGTTTCTTTAAGTTGTGTTGAGGACTTAAGGATTTAGTGAGTTAATAATTGGGGAATTAACTGGATAAGGGGTGCACACTTATTGTGGAGTGAGTGAGGGCTGTTATGAGAGAGAACAGCGTTGAGCTTGAGTGAGATATGTCTCGGGAGCAATTAATTGTCCGTGTGACAACTAATTGACCACTCAAGCTAATTATGTAATTAGCCTTCTCATCATGAATTCACGTAGGGGGAGAGGATCTGTCAGAGTCTGTCAGTATTTGTGTTAACGTAATTTGCTCGAGACTAATTACCTTTCTGGGGTATAGCAATTAGTGGCTCATGTTAATTAGTAGAGTAATTAACATCGGAGAGCTCCGATGACCCGGTAAAGCGAGGTCATGGAGCTAGCATAAATCGTTGTATTAATCATATCCTGTCTGAGGGCAGTGGATTAGTGGCACATCTTGTTAATTAGGGGTAATTAACTCCTTTCCCGTGAATTCAGTGTTTGGTGAGACCTGCTTAGGCAGTGCGGAGTAAGACTTATTTATGGATGATTAATTATCGGTCCTGGTGACAGTTAATTAATTGCTCAGCATTAATTAGAGTAATTAACACTCACTAGTAATTTTTTGAGACAGACTGTTGAGAAGCTACCAAGTTAGGGTAGGCTTAGTTAACGTAACTCAATGGGGATGTAATTAGTGGTCCGTTTGACCTTAATTGAGAATTACTCACTGAATACTTGCTAGGAGTCAAGTGTGATGTAATATAAGTTTGAATTATTGTTAACAAGAGAAACAAGTGTTAAAGATTAACGTAGAGTATCACCATGATGTTGTCTAGTGTGAGACAATTGTTTGTGATTAACGTAGTACTTTGTTGCTGACTGCTGCGATCACTCAATTAACGTAATTAATCACTTAAGGCAACTTCTTTGGTTGTCGTCTGGTGACGAGAGTAGAGTAATCTAGGGATTTGTGGAGCTGTGTCCCAGAATCCCGCCTTGCCTGTCTTTGTTACTAATTACATGGCAACTTCTTGTAGGGAGTTGCAAAGAGTGTTCACACTGGGTTGTGATAGGGGGGGGGTCACTGTTGGACTACCCGCCTATTTACGTGGGTCTCTCCTGGGGGGGCGGGAGGACCCCTAAGCTTGTGATTATAGTAGCTGTCAGGGAAACCGAGACACTATTGATTGCATGCTTGTGTCTTCAGTGGATATCCTATATTTTTTCAGTTAGTTTATGTTGTCAGCCCAAAGTGTCAGCAAGATGGAGCCTGCTGTCACTTCTCGAGGGGCTGTTGAATAGCTGTGTTGCAAATGCCACTTGATGGACAATAACGTAACCATTCGCTGTGGTGTAACTTAGTCTGTGATATTTTTCTTTGATTTGCAATATTGCGTCATCAGTGGGCACACCTGTCTTCAGGTTAGTTCAGCATGCAGTCTCACAGCAAGGGTTGCTATTTAGCTGTTTGTTATCGTGCCACTGGATGGACATTAACGTAAAGTAAACTCGGTAATGTAGTAGTTAGTCTCTTGTTATTAATAAATTGTTATGTTACAGAAAACGGTCTTTGATGTCTACCCTTCAACCATATTATTCCACCATATTTCTGCATATTACGATTAAATGTTGATGTGATTTGATATGACGGCTGTTCTTGGGAATTCGATTTCCAATTCATAGCGCCACATCAAATATAAAAATTTGATTGTGAGAACCCGTCGGTTACCCTTTATTAGTTTTAACGTCCTGTTTAACTAGGAGGAGCCAGCGGACTATTGTGGACAGGTTTTCACCCCTGGAGGTGGAGGCCTGGCGGTTTGCTCCCGCTTTTCCTTTTTCTATTGGACTCGTGCTTAACTGCCGTGAGCAGCCTTTAAACTTGTAGTCCACCTCCTACGGGAGGTAGGCGTAGAAAAAATCTCACAGGCAGTTACAGCTCATGGGTTGGGGTATAGGGTCAGGTAAAACTCATGGGTTGGGGTATGGGGTCCAGTACAGTTTATAGGTTGGGGTATGGGGTCAACTACAGCTCATGGGTTGGGGTATCGGGTCAACTACAGCTCATAGGTTGCGTTATGGGGTCAACTGCAGCTCAAAGATTGTGGTATTGGGTCAACTACAGTTCACGAGTTGGGGTATTGGGTCTACTACAGCTCATGGCTTGGGGTATAGGGTTAGTTTTAGCTCACTGGTTGGGGTATGCGGTCCACTACTGCTCATGGGTTGGGGTATGGGGTCAACTACAGCTCACGGGAAGGGGTATGGGGTCAACTACAGCTCACGGGTAGGGATATGGGGTCAACTACAGCTCACGGGTTGGGGTAAGGGGTCAACTACAGCCACGGATTGATGTATGGGGTCAACTACAGCTTACGAGTTGGGGTATGGGGTCAACTACAGCTCATGGGTTGGGGTAAGGGGTCATCCATAGCACACGGTTTGGGATATGGGGTCCCTACAGTTCACGGGTTGGGGTATAAGGTCAGCCACAGCACATAGTTCATGGGTTGATGTATGGGGTCAAATACAGCTCATGGGGATGGGGTATGGGGTCAACTACAGCTTATGAGTTAAGGTATGGGGTCAGCTACAGCTCACGAATTGGGGTATGGGGCAAACTACAGCTCACGGGTTGGAGTATTGGGGTCAACTACAGCTCAAGGGTTTGGGTTTGGGGTCAACTACAGCTCACGGGTTGGGGTATGGGGTCAAGTACAGCTCACAGGTTGGGGTATGGGGTCAATTGCAGCTCATGGGATGGGGTATGGGGTCAACTACAGCTCATGGGTTGGGGAATGGGGTCAAGTACAGCTCAAGGTTTGTGGTTTGGGGTCAACTACAGCTCACGGGTTGGGGTATGGGGTCACCTACAGCTCACGGGTTGGGATATGGGGTCAACTACAGCTCATGGGTTGGGATATGGGGTCAACTACAGCTCATGGGTTGGGGTATGGGGTCAAATACAGCTCACTTGTTGGGATATGGGGTCAACTACAGCTCATGGGTTGGAATATGGGGTCAACTACAGCTTATGGGTTGGGGTATTGGGTCAACTACAGCTCATGGGTTGGGGTATGGGGTCAAATCAAGCTCATGGGTTGGGGACAGCTCATGGGCTGGGGTAAGGGGTCACCTACAGCTCACGGGTTGGGGTATGGGGTCAAATCAAGCTCATGGGTTGGGGAATGGGGTCAACTACAGCTCAAGGTTTGGGGTATGGGGTCAACTACAGCTCATGGGTTGGGGTATGGGGTTAACTATAGCTCATGGGTTGGGGTATGGGGTCAACTACAGCTCATGGGTTGGGGTATGCGGTCAACTATAGCTCATGGGTTGGGGTATGGGGTCAACTACAGCTCATGGGTTGGGGTATGGGGTCAACTACAGCTCACGGTTTGGTGTATGGGGTCAACTACAGCTCATGTGTTGGGGTATAGGGGTCAACTACAGCTCATGGGTTGGGGTACGGGGGCAGTTACAGCTCATGGGTTGGGGGAATAGGGTCAGAAAAAACTCATGGGTTTGGGTATGGGGTCAACTACAGCTCATAGGTTGGGGTATCGGGTCAACTACAGCTCACAGGTTGGGGTATGGGGTCAATTGCAGCTCATGGGATGGGGTATGGGGTCAACTACAGCTCTTGGGTTGGGGTATGGGGTCAACTACAGCTCTTGGGTTGGAGTATGGGGTTAACTAGAGCTCATGGGATGGGGAATGAGGTCAACTACATCTCAAGGTTTGGGGTTTGGGGTCAACTACAGCTCACGGGTTGGGGTGTGGGGTCACCAACAGTCACAGGTAGGGGTATGGGGTCATATATAGCTCACGGGTTGGGGTATGGGGTCAACTACAGCTCATGGGTTGGGGTATGGGGTCAAGTACAGCTCATGGGTTGGGGTATGGGGTCAACTACAGCTCATGGGTTGGGGTATGGGGTCAACTACAGCTCACGGGTTGGAGTATGGGGTCAGGTAAAACTCATGGGTTGGGGTATGGGGTCAAATACAGCTCATGGGTTGGTGTATGGGGTCCACTACAGCTCACGGGTTGGGGTATGGGGTCAACTACAGCTCATGGGTTGGGGTATGGGGTCAACTACAGCTCATGGGTTGGGGTATGGGGTCAACTACAGCTCATGGGTTGGGGTATGGGGTCAAATACAGCTCATGGGTTGGTGTATGGGGTCCACTACAGCTCATGGGTTGGGGTATGGGGTCAACTACAGCTCATGGGTTGGGATATGGGGTCAACTACAGCTCAAGGTTTGGGGTATGGGGTCAAATATAGCTCACGGGTTGGGGTATGGGGTCAACTACAGCTAATGGGTTTGGGAATGGGGTCAACTACAGCTCATGAGTTGGGGCATGGGGTCAAATATAGCTCACGGGTTGGGGTATGGGGTCAGCTACAGTTCATGTGTTGGGGGTATGGGGGTCAACTACAACTCACGGGTTGGGGTACGGAGGCAGTTACAGGTCATGGGCTGGGGTATAGGGTCAGGTAAAACTCATGGGTTGGGGTATGGGGTAAACTACAGCTCACGGGTTGGTGTAAGGGGTCAACTACTGCTCATGGGTTGGGGTATAGGGTCAGTTTTAGCTCACGGGTTGGGGTATGCGGTCCACTACTGCTCATGGGTTGGGGTATAGGGTCAACTACAGCTCACGGGTTGGTGTAAGGGGTCAACTACAGCTACAGGTTGATGTATGGGGTCAACTACAGCTCACGGGTTGGGGTATGGGGTCAACTACAGCTCACGGGTTGGGGTATGGGGTCATCTATAGCTCACGGTTTTGGATATGGGGTCCACAACAGTTCACGAGTTGGGGTATTGGGTCACCAACAGTCTCAGGTTGGGGTATGGAGTCAAATATAGCTCACGGGATGGGGTATTGGGTCCACTACAGCTCATGGGTTGGGGTATGGGGTCAACTACAGCTCATGGGTTGGGGTATGGGGTCAACTACAGCTCATGGGTTGGGGTATGGGGTCAACTACAGCTCACGGGTTGGGGTATGGGGTCAACTACAGTTCACAGGTTGGGGTATGGGGTCAACTACATCTCATGGGTTGGGATTTGGGGTCAACTACAGCTCATTGGTTGGGTTATGGGGTCAACTACAGCTCATGGGTGGGATATGGGGTCAACTACAGCTCATGGGTTGGGGTATATGGTCAGGTAAAACTCATGGGTTGGGATATGGGGTCAACTACAGCTCACGGGTTGGGGTATGGGGTCAACTACAGCTCACGGGTTGGTGTATGCGGTCCACTACAGCTTACGGGTTGGGGTCCACTACAGCTCACGGGTTGGTGTATGGGGTCAACTGCAGCTCACGGGTTGGGTATGGGGTCAACTACAGCTTACGGGTTAGGGTATGGTGTCAACTACAGCTCATGGGATGGAGTTTTGCTCAACTACAGTTCACGGGTTAGGGTATGGAGGTCACCTACAGTCACAGGTTGTAGTATGGGGTCATCTTCAGCTCATGGGTTGTAGTATGGGGTCAACTACAGCTCACAGGTTGGGGTATGGGGTCCACTACTGCACATGAGTTGGGGTATGGTGTCAACTATAGCTCACAGATTGGGGTATGGGTAAATCTTAGCTCACGGGTTTGGGTATGGGGTCAACTACAGCTTTTGGAATGGGGGTATAGGGTGAACCATAGCTCACGGGTTGGGGGTATGGGGTCAACTACAGCTCATGGGTTGGGGTATGGGGTCAACTACAACTCATGGGTTGTGGCCCCCTCCCCGCTCAGCTCGTTGTCGCCGTGTGGGGGCTTAGTGGGCGGCTGCCGGAGTGTAATGCTCCTTGGGACGGTCCTCTGTCCTTTTCTAGCCTTGTGCTCCTGCTGCCGTCCTCTCCAATTCTGCTGGGCTTCTTTTCCTTTTCCTTCTGTTTCGTTTTTCTCCCCCCTCTTCTCCTATCTGCTTGCCGTTTCCTGCCAACCTTTTGCTCGTTCTGGTTCTTCCCTTGGACTTCTTCTATTTTGACGCCCGGGTGCTTGAGGAGGCATACTCTTGCACCCGTAGAACTGTAACTTAACTTAAAGTTAGCTGTAAAGTTAACTGTAACTTAAAATCCGCTTGTATAATATCCGTCCTATTCACTCCTTATCTCTGTAAGAATAACCATTTTAGATAGCGTTTACGCATGTAGCCGCTACCTCCGTCCCTATCTCACAAGGCGGAGGGTCATCTCCGTAATCTTACATTATCTAGCGTCACCTCAACACCTGTTCATACCTCGCACCCGCCCCGCATCTCACTCCCGCGCCACCTACACCGACCCCCACCGAACGCCGCTGCTATCTTATCGTCACAATCTTATCTAGACCAGTCTCTCTACCTGACACCTTACTCTCCCTAATCATTATCATTAATATTGTTCTTTCTCAAATCCGTACAGCTATATGAACTTCGTAATGCTAGTTCCATACATTAAACAAAAACAGTTTTCTCAAATCAATCGATTCAATTACAAAACTTTAGCTCATGTCCCCGCATTACTTCCCTCGCACATCTTGTTTATTAACCCAGTCATACCCGGTAAATAAAATCAAGTCAGTTACTGAGCTCCAGCTCTCGTCCTCCACCTTAGTTCATTTGTACAAGATCGTTAGTAACAGACCAATTTTCCCCCGAAATTTAAAAAGCAGACATACTTCAAAGTTAGTAAATAAGATAAAGTCAGTTACTGAGCTCCAGCTCTTGTCCCCAGCTTAGTTCATTTGTACAAGATCGTTAGTAACAGACCAATTTTCCCCGAAATTTAAAGCAGACATACTTCAAAGTTAGTAAATAAGATCAAGTCAGTTACTGAGCTCCAGCTCTCGTCCCCGCCTTAGTTCTCTCTCGTATATTTGTAAATAACCCATCAATTTCCCCGAAATTTTTACCCTCTGTATTTCAGACATAGTAAATATGATGTAAACAATTATAAAACTCTAGCTCTTGTCCTCTGTCCAAGTTCACTCCTGTAAATTTATTACTATCAGTCCAAATCCCCCTGAGATTTAAACACCCAACTACATTTTCAGACATAGTAAATAAAAACCAGTTCAGTTATCAAGTTTCAACTCTTGTCCCTCCCCCAGCTTAGTTCATTTTGTACAAGTTCTCTATTTTTCCAACTAAATCGCTTGAGATTTAAGATCGCCTTATTTCTAACGTAGTAAAATTAATCAGGGCATTAGCCAAGCTCCATTTCCTCAGTCTTAGATCATCGAACATAATTATATCCGATCAAGTCCCTCTCCAGTCTATCTGTTTATCAGAGTAATTACCTTACCATTCTCATCCCCAACGTATCCAAACCTTCAATAATCATACTGTATTTGCATATTTTCTCTATATTCACCTGTGTTCTTCACATTTTTTCCATGTTTTCTGTGTTCATTCCATGTTCTACAAATGTTCACAGCATGCTCAGTTCAATTTTTTCACCTGTTTTTCTCATTTTTCTGTTTTCTACCATTTTCCCCGTATGTTCTCTATGTTCTTTGTCATGTTTTCATGTACATCATATGTTCTCTGTATAACTTTTATACTCAGTATTCATGTTTTCAATGTTCTTAGCTTGTTCTTCACATGTTCAGTGTTCATTCTTTGTAATCCCTATGTTCCTTATCATGTCTTCATATTCTCTGTAAGTTCATATTCCCTGCATGTTCACTCTATTCATAAACTTTTTTCTTACATGTTTTCTGTGTTCACCGTATGTTCACTGTGTTCATTCCCCTACTTGACCTCAATTTTTTATGTTCTTTGTTTCTTTAAACCAATTTGTTTCTTCCATTCACTAACTAGTTCTTTGTCAAATAATATTATACTGCAATACAGTTCCCTCAACAATTTTAGTCACCCAGTTTTATTTGCAAAACTATGTGAAAGTAATTCTCGTTGTCAACTTAATAGTTCTACCAACCCCGTTCTTAAACAAATCTACACTTTATTCAGTTCCAAATTTACAAAGACAAACCTTTCTTGTAACTTCTTAACTAAAAATCTTTCGGCAAACAACTAAAAATAATAACTTTCATCATTTCTTAACTAAAAGTACTCATCAGTCAACTAAAAAAATAGCTACTTCATCATGTTTCCCTGTCATTTCTTAACTGAAATATCACTTCTCTCATCTGAAAAATAGTCATGTGTAGCCTCTTTCCAACACTGTTCTTAACTAAAGTAACCTTTCATTTCGCTAAAATAGTCATATTCATCATTGTTCCTAACTAAAATTATATGTCGTTAAGTAAGAAAAATAGTCAAAGGTGCTCTCCGTGACACCAAAGTTACTCTTCGAGATAACAAAAGACACTCTCAAACACTCGAAAATTTACTCGCATCCTCAAAGTTATTCTCGGAGTCATCAAAAAGTTAATCTCAGTCATCAAAATGCTATTCTCTAAGTAACCTTTCGTTCGTCAGAGAAACTTTCTAAGACATCTTCGTTCATTAAAGTTAGTCTCAGAGGCATCAAAGTTATTCCAAGAGCCGTCAAAGTTAATCTAAGACATCATTTTTCATCAAAGATATTCTCTCTAAGCCATCAATGTTCTTCTCTAACTCACTTTTGTTCATCAAAGTTGATCTCAGAGTTAACAAAGGTAATCTCTAACTCCCTCTCGTACGTCAAAGTTGTTTCAAAGACATCAAAGTTATTCTCAGAGTTATCCAAAGATATTCTCATGTCCACAAAAGTTATTCTGAGCTATCAAAGTTAATCTCAGACATCTCCGTTCATGAAAGTTATTCTCTAAGAGCTATCAAAAGTTATTCTCAGTCATGAAATGTTATTCTCTAAGTAACTTTCCGTTCATCAAAAGTTATTCTCTCTAAGCCATCAATGTTCTTCTCTAAGACATAAAAAGTTATTCTCTGTCATCAAAAAGTTATTCTCTGAGCTAACAAAATACTACTCATGTTCTCAAAGACATTCTCAAAGTCATCAAAGTTATTCTAAGAGCTAACAAAAGTTATTCTCAAACACATAAAAGTTATTCTCAGAGCTATCAAAATTATTCTTGATGCCATCAAAAAAGTATTTTCTCGTTCATCAAAGTTAATCTCAGAGTTAACAAAGGTAATCTCTAACTCACTTTCGTTCAACATATTAATTCTCTAACTCCTCAAAGTTATTCTCTAAGACAACAAAGTCTTTCTCAGAGCTATCAAACTTGTTCTCAAAGTCATCAAAGTTATTCCAAGAGACGTCAAAGTTAATCTAAGACATCATCTTTCATCAAAGATATTCTCTCTAAGCCATCAATGTTCTTCTCTAAGACATAAAAGTTAAATACAGTCATCAAAGTTACTCTTCAATACATCAAAGATACATTCAATTACTACTCATGTTCTCAGAAGTCATTCTCAAACTCATCAAAGTTATTCTCAGAGTCACCTTCGTTCTTCAGAGAAACTTTCCAAAACATCTTTGTTCATCAAAGTTATTCTCAGAGTCACCTTCGTTCTTCAGAGAAACTTTCCAAAACTTCTTTGTTCATCAAAGTTATTCTCGGAGTCATCAAAGTTATTCTCTAACTTACTTTTGTTCATTAAAGTTAATTTGTATGTTATAAAAGTTATTCTCAGAGACCTCTAAAGTTTTATGTAAAACTTTTATGTAAAACATAAAAGTTATTCTCAGAGTCATCAAAGTTGTTCTCTAAGACATCTTTGTTCATCAAAGTTGTTCTCTAATTCATCTTCGTTCTCCAAAAAGGTGTTCTCTAAGACACCTTCGTTCATCAAAGAAACTCTCCTTCTTCCATCATGTTATTCTTTAAAACATCTTTAGTCATAAAAGCTATTTTTCAGAGACATAAGGTTATTCTCAGAGACATAAAACTTCTCTCAAATATAGCTAGTTCCACTTTTCATATCAAAAAACTTTCATTTCCGTTTAAATATATTTTCCTTTGCCTTAGATCACAAATATTACAGATCAAGACCCTCTCCGGGTAAATACATATTAAGTAGTTTACTCTATCAAGGAAACATTATGGAAGTAATAATTGAAAGAGTAGTTAGTTTACTAAACTTTTATTATGCTTAAATTAAAAAAAAAACATTAGTAACAACTAAACATACATTTCAAAGAAAAACAATATTTAATAACTAAATAGCTATCATTAATCATAAAATAGCAAATAAGCAAATAAATGAACATATTTCTATCATTAAACATAAAATATCAAATAAGGAAAGAAAAAGAACATATTTATATCATTAATCGTAAAATATCAAATAAGCAAATAAATGAACATATTTCTATCATTAAACATAAAATATCAAATAAGGAAAGAAAAAGAACATATTTATATCATTAAACATAAAATATCAAATAAGGAAAGAAAAAGAACATATTTATATCATTAATCGTAAAATAGCAAATAAGGAAATAAAAGAACATATTTATATCATTAAACATAAAATATCAAATAATAGGAAATATGCATCTAATCATCTACCTAATGTTAGTCCTAAATTATCTGAACTAATAACACCAGCTCTACAAAGGATATCAAGTGAGAAAACATCTGGTTTTGGAACCTTAGACAATGAAATTAAAAGCATTACGACCTATTAAGGTGTTGTAAATTTTCATAGATACTAAAAAAAAACAGCTTACATTTGACCCTGTATGCATATGATTACCCGTAGTTGTTTAAATCTACGTCCAATTTTGCAGGAAAAAATATAATATATTGTTAGGCTCTTTCGTGTTTAACAGAAATAGTATATGTAAATTTAGTTAAAATGTGTTATATGCATTTTAATAATTAAGTAATAATATGTTTGAAAGTGTGTAATAGAAATACATAAATAAAATTTTAAAACTTTATCTTTATCTATCGAGTTATTTTACCCTCTAAGTACTTATTTAAATGACTAATACAATAAACTATATAGGAAAGGATGGGATAAGGGATCTCTTTACATAGGCTTCATTATTCGAGCTTCATTACCTACGTTTCATAATATTTTAACAAAAATGAACATGCATAAATATACTAGTTATGATATCTAGGATACTTTACGTAGGTTTCATTATTCAAGCTTCATTAGCTAGGATACTTTACGTAGGCTTCATTATTCAAGCTTCATTACCTACGTTTCATAATATTTAAACAAAAATGAACATGCATAAATATACTAGTTATGTTAGCTAGGATACTTTATGTAGGTTTCATTATTCAAGCTTCATTAGCTAGGATACTTTACGTAGGCTTCATTATTCAAGCTTCATTAGCTACGTTTCATAATATT
Organism: Procambarus clarkii; assembly: GCF_020424385.1. Taxonomy (NCBI): domain Eukaryota; kingdom Metazoa; phylum Arthropoda; class Malacostraca; order Decapoda; family Cambaridae; genus Procambarus; species Procambarus clarkii. The sequence goes on from NW_025557245.1 coordinate 21,033, forward strand.
TTAACAAAAATGAACATGCATATATATACTAGTTATGATAGCTAGGATACTTTACGTAGGTTTCATTATTCAAGCTTCATTAGCTAGGATACTTTACGTAGGCTTCATTATTCAAGCTTCATTAGCTACGTTTCATAATATTTTAACAAAAATGAACATGCATAAATATACTAGTTATGATATAGTATACTATCTGAAAGGGCCAGTTTTTTTACGTTATTTAAAATGTAAAAATAGCCTTGAATATAATAGTAACTATTTACTAAAATAGGATGTGAGAGCAGGTTTATCAGCTGCGACAATGAATAGTGGGTCATTTTAGGTGAGGTGAAAAGGTTAGGGGAATAAGGTCAAATACGGTATCACCCGCTATCTGGGGAAAAGTGTATATAGCCCATGAAGTGATAATTATTGTGAGAGTTATGGGAGGAGCAAAAATTATCGTGTAGGAACGGGAGCATCTGCATTTTCACTTGTGTCCTGGGGCCGGATTCAGGAAGGTACTTACGAAGGTTTTTCCTCTTAGCTAAGAGCGTTTTCCGTCTTAGCGCCTTCGTGGCGGCTACGTCCGTATTCAATTAACTACCCTAAGTGGAAAAATCTTCGTAAGTTCATTCCGGGATTTAAGTGTGGTTTCGACCACTCGTAGCTTTACGTAAACTGGATATAAGTCATTTTTTCTCTACTACATAACACTGGGATCGATTTATGATATTGGAATATGACCAAAATATTATAGCTGGTGAATCTAGTGAAGAGTAATCCTTCGTGTTAGTTATATATGCATTCTCTGCTTGAAACTTGAAGTAAATATGTGTTTGATGATAGTAGAATTAGTTTTATAATAGCAAGATATTATACCAGTAGTTATTAAGTAAATAAACACTGGTGAACATGAATTATGAGAGAAGGTGATGAGCCCTGCCTGATGTGATCATTTACTATCACCAAATGCCCCTGTTCACCTAGTAGTAAGGGTGTACCTTAGCTATACATACCCATTTCTAATTTATTTAGTTTGGTTTTATTTTGAAATTAAATCTGGGTGAGACATAAAATAAAAATATGCTGCACAAATGATGTTAGGTAAGGAAAAGGGTAAAAATGTCAAAAACTTTATTCATTGAATACTTAAAGCTATAATTATGACTATATAGACTACTAAAAAAGAGAGAGGGAAGTAGGGGTCCAAGACCTCTTCCTGTTATACAATTTGAATGTGGAACAAGTAATTATCAAAAGAAGGCACCATGCCGGGAAGGCTATGTAGCAGTAAGGCAGTGAGGTGAGGCAGCTACTTATTTGAGAAATGCTTATTTTATTTACCTTATAAGCTGAGGCAACTTATTTTATTTGAGGAATACTGTTACGAACCCGGATCCAGAGTCCGAGCCCGGAGCAGTGACGACCGCGCCATCTGTGGGTTAGCTCCCGAAACCCCCTCCAAACGGACGACGACACCTGGTGAGGACGACGTGTACTGGCGTCGAGGGCCAGTTTCCAGTCTGGTTCAGCGCTCAACACAGCCGCTGCTGACCTTTGGTGAGGCGATGCTCAGACACCAGTGCCATCTATGGAGTGGATATGTCGGGCATTTGTGTCTGAGCCTGTAAGTGAGGTGTTTTAGTGTCCCTGTTATTGATGACGTGTCTGCTTACAGAGTCGACCTGGGACTGCTGTGATGGAAGTTGAGTCAGTCTACCCAAGGCAGCCGTCTCCATACCTTGTGCTTTGCTGCAGCAGCTGTGAAGTCGTCCCCCGGAAGAACACTGTGGTGTTACCCTGCCAGTGGAGTGGCAGTTGAAGGATTACCCGGGACCGACTGCTGGAGACGATTATCCACTGGGGTATGGAGGACAGGAGAGTGATTTCTGGTATCACACGAGGCTCCTGTCTAGGGCGTTACCCTAATATCGTTCGTGGAGTGGCCTGACCAGCGTTGCGGGTCCGGAACCTGCCAGCAGACCTGCTGGACTTGTGGTTGACGGCCTCCACGGCGGTGCCCCCAGTGGACCTGTGTTTTGGCTGACCTGTGGCCAGGGTAGGCTCAGCTTCTCAGAGGATTCGTTGTGAGGCCACGAAAAAGCACCGAGGACTTAGCACCAAGAGCCTGGATCCAGAGTCTTCAGGAGAAGACGTTTGTGTACAGTGTTAATACCCCTCCCCCCGTGTAATCTTTTTATATATTATTTATTGGTGGTGGTCAATATATTATATTAAGTTTTTGCCTTTATTTCCCTTCCCCTTTAAGTTACTTGCGTCATGGATCACATCCCTTGAAAGCCACTACTGGCTTGGGGCCGGATACAACTTCCTCTAACAACATCAGAGTAAGAACCCCGTTGCGTCCCGAGAGGGCCGTAACAAATACTCAGCTGATTCCTCTACATTTAGCATGGAACAAATTTGTGTCCAAGACCTCTTCCTGTTACTCAATTTGGCTGTGTGTAACCAAACTAGAAGTGCTCTACCAATCAAGGGACCCAGAATGTGGAATGACCTCCCGAATCATGTCAAAGGCTGTACCTCTCTCAACCAGTTTAAGAGTTAAACCAAGTACTGCCTAATTAACTCCATGTAACCTAACTTACCTCCTAAATGTCAACCCATGTCTTGCTATTTTTTAAACAACACTGTTCACCAACATGTGCAATTGCTGATTTATGCTATGTTAACCCCCTTTTTGTATTTTTTATTCCTTCTTTCAACACAATTTATACCTAATCTCGATTGCTATTAAGTTTTAGTCTGTGTTTTTTCCCCCCACACCTTGCCCGAAATGCTATGAGTATTATTGGCTTTAGGTATTGTATGTACTAGCTCTGCCTATAAATCCAACATTATGTTTGTAAATCAACTGTATGTACTTTTCCTGAATAAAATGTATTTATTATTTATTTTTTAATCAGTAAGTATTAAAAGAAGGCACCAAGCTGGGAAGGCTATGTAGCACCATTGTGTGTAACAATAAACCAAATTTTTTTTAACAAATAATGCACCTGTATGGGAAAACAAATCCTGTCAGCTGTAAAAATATTGATGCAGTTATTTAAATGAAAAATATAATGAAAGAAATATTACTGGTTTATTTTTATCCTATCTTTTTGTACTGTACAGTATATCCAAGGAAGTGAAAAATTAAGACATAATGCACAATTTAATGAATGATTAGCATGGATTAGCAGTTCAAAAGGAATATGACTTGTATTACATATCAACATGAGATCTTAATGATCCATGGTCAACATGATTTAATAAGGATAATACAGTACTGTATTTGTAATAATACAAACTATAATTTAAAATCTTTATTACTGATTTTTTTTATTAAGAAGATTAGGTATACACAGCAATGTGCTGCTACCCTATTCCATATGGAATATTACACAGTGTAGATAAAAAACTAGCTATATGTTTATCTAATACTCCCATCTCACAGGATGGTTAGACATACTGTACATGGAATCAATTTAGAAAATACCAGCCTCAATACAAAAAACAAATCAACTCTGACTAAACAACTCTAAGCAATTTTCACAAGAGGTAAGCACTGAATCATGGAAACATTATATTATAATTACTCTTACCAGTTTCTACAAAACTCCTCTCAAACAATGTATTTTTAAACATGTTTAGATATACACAGCAATGTGCTGCTTCCCTATTCTGTATAAAGGACCACACAGTGTAGATCAAAAACCAGCTACAAGCTCACCCAACATCCTCACCTCACAGGATGGCCAGTCATACATGGCCATCCTGTGGAGAGACCAAAATACTTAATGCTGATCTATTAGCCTCCACTGGCAAAATCTGGGTGCAGCACAAGAATATCTTCCAATATTCCTGAGTGTATGAAGTAATTAGAGCTCAAAGTACCTCATACCATTTGGTATGAAGTCACTGATAACAGGACAATCACAGATATAGTGTTGGAGAGTATGTTCTCTCAAGTAGGACTGAAAACAGATGTTTTTTTTCCACCAAGAGGGCTATAAACCCATGGAACCGCCTACCCGCTGAAGCCGTAAATGCCAAATTCCAGCAAAAAAATAACATTAATTCAATTGGCGGGCCCTTTAACAAGCCGCCGGCTTTCTGTCCTCTTCGAGGTCACTAGATAGTTAGTGGCCATTGGGATAATTCAGTAAATATATACAATAATTGTCAGCGCATCTTCCGAGCAACAAGGACAGCTACACCGTATCTCTTAGAATTACGTAGGTAAACAACAAATGTAACATATTTGTTTACTACAATGTCGGTGCTGGCTGAAGAAGTTGAAAAAACATTGTTTTACTTCGAAATATACTAATTTTATAAGAAAATTCGACGTAAATAGGAGGCAGTAGAGCTCCTATAAGCCAGCGCTAAATCTTCAATATGAAGAATGTTGCTGCTCTCTGACTGGCCAAACGAAACACAGTAGTGACCTCTATCGGCACGCAGGTGAACCAACAATTTTTTCCTAAGTATACCTTATTGAATCGCACCTAAGCATCTTCTTAGGGCGCACTTAGGAACCTTCGTAGCAAACCCACTTACGAAGAAATACACAGAGCTTCCTGAATCTAGGTCCTCGTCTTTGAACTAACGTGATCAGCTCCTACTCGGAACCTCTTACTTAGTGAGAAAATGTCTGGAACTAACGGTGAGTACTTTTTGTTAGTGTAATACGTGGTTGGGAGAGGGAAGAGAGTGCTTGCCTTTATTAAACAGTGACTAGGATTGTAATTACATTTTCGCAAGTTCTTTAGGGATTAAGTTAAATTTACTTAGGTGTATAGGATAATTATGGTCTTGCTTGTGCGTTTAGATATGTACATAGTTTTTTTTTTTATAGGGGGTAAGTAAATAGTATGTTTTATACTTTACTCAGTTTTTTTTTTGTTTTGTTCCTTTACAGGAGATGAAGGAAGGATTATTGTGAAGGGGGACGTTTTTATAATCAATGTTTTTAAGAAAAGCTATGAGGTGATGGACCTGTTGAAGACTATTTTTGCTAGAAGGGGAACGAAAGCGGAGCCATCAGATGATAACCCGATCTCCTCTACTTCCCCTGAAGTTGATAATGTTGTTGAAGATATAGGCGCCGCTAATTCTGTTAAGGAACACGGAGATGGGAAAGTGGAACCTAGCCATGATCCTGTTAGTGATGAAAAATCTGATAGTAGCGATGACGAACTAGATACAACCGTAATATTCGCCGAGGGAAAAGCTCCCCTCATATTTAAAGACACTGAAATAAGGGCAAATAAAACGTCGTCCCCCCAGCCAGGGTGTAGCGGCTGGAGCTCCCCTGATTATATACGAGCGGTAGGGACTAAACCGATAAAAGAAAACTGTAATACTTCACGAGTTGAGGAGTATATTATTTCAGATAGTGATGAAGATATTTATAAATGTTTTAAAACTCCTTGTAGCAATCCTTTAGAAGCTTCGGTAGAGTTTTCTCAATGCGGTCAGCGATGGAGCGATGACCCCGATTTTCAGAATCATCCTAATGAAACACCGCTATATAAGCGAAAAAAATAAATTCAGCTGCAAGCGAAAGCTTGATTTTAAGAAGCCGCGTATATAAATATGTTCTTTTATTTCCTTATTTGCTATTTTACGATTAATGATATAAATATGTTCTTTTTCTTTCCTTATTTGATATTTTATGTTTAATGATATAAATATGTTCTTTTTCTTTCCTTATTTGATATTTTATGTTTAATGATAGAAATATGTTCATTTATTTGCTTATTTGATATTTTACGATTAATGATATAAATATGTTCTTTTTCTTTCCTTATTTGATATTTTATGTTTAATGATAGAAATATGTTCATTTATTTGCTTATTTGCTATTTTATGATTAATGATAGCTATTTAGTTATTAAATATTGTTTTTCTTTGAAATGTATGTTTAGTTGTTACTAATGTTTTTTCTTTAAATTTAAGCATAATAAAAGTTTAGTAAACAAACTACTCTTTCAATTATTACTTCCATAATGTTTCCTTGATAGAGTAAACTACTTAATATGTTGTAATGATCTGGGGCTCAGCTCATTGGTTCTCCCTTCTCCCTTCTTTTCCCTCTCCTTCTCCCCTCCTTTCCTTCTCCCTCTCCCCTCCTTCCTTCTCCCCTCCCCTTGGCCGTCATTCGTCTCCTCCTCTTCCCCCCCCCCTGTCGCCCATTTGTCAGGGTCAAGAGGTTGACCTGAGGGTAGGGTGGTCGTGGATACCTTGGCTTCTCCCACTCAACTTCCCCACTCAGATATTTCCCTCTCCACCCCCTCTCATCCCCTCTCATCCCCTCTCACCGGCCTCTTCCCCATACCAGGCAGAGTCAAATGTCCCTACTCGCTATCTTAGAGAAGACAGGCTTGAACATAAATTATCAGTTTTGTAAACATTGCTCGCAGGTGTACTGGGGCCCCATAGAGGCGCCTTGTCTCCCTTCTCATAGCTGGGGAGAGCTGACTCAATCTTCAGGAATTCAAGTAGCTTTCCACGGCAGATCAGTGAAGGTGATTGGCCTGAGATAAGGGCCAAGTCCTTATTGGCCCTAGAGTGCCAGACCTCAGGCCTACGTGTTAAATGGTTGGCCATTGCCAAAAATATGGGTGGAGCCCTGGGGCTGTATTAGATGGGGGAGGAGTAATCCTTCCCAGCAATAAGTTGGAAAACCAAATTTCATCAGTGTGTCTTGGGAGTGTATTAGGAACAGGGCCGCAAGCCTGCATCCTCGGGGCTGAGGGCAGCCATCAACATCGTGGCCGTAGTGCGGGTATTTAAGGTATAGTAGCACTTGAGTTTCGTGTCCTCAATAAATATCCATTGTGCCTCTAGGGAAATAGAATAGGTTATGTGTTCAAATGGTCTTAATTTACATGTTTCATAAAATTGTATAGCTTGTCCAGTGGTATTCACTTAACTCCCCTTTTATATATTTTGCTACTTTGTCATTTTTAGGTGTTGTATTGGAAACCCCCATGTTCTCCTACTATTAATAGATACTAAAGTTGCCCTTGGATTCAAATAAGTAACGGGAATTAAACAAACTAATTTTCCAAAATTTATCACTGAAATTCATATTACCCGGAGTCCCATGGTTACTGATTCCTTGCCTTCCTGGGGGATCGGTGATAAGACACATTCAGGTATGGTTGGTCGGGAAGGTGGTGGCAGTGCAAATGTGTTTTGTTATTTTTTTTAACTAATAACTCTTGTCCTTGGTGTATCTTCCTCATTTAATATTCCTCTTATATACGGGGCAGTCCAGTGAGGGGTCATGCTGGACTGTAACAGTGTTAAGCTGGGGTATTGAGTGAAGAGAGACAGAGATGTACAACAGAGAGCGTATATTACGATCACGAGAGATAACAAGATAACAGGATTAATACTGGGGAACATCGGGTTATTACAATAGAGGCCGCGGTTATTACGACAGGGTAAGCGGTCATTACAATGGTAGCAGCGGTGTTTCAATAATTTCTTGACGATTATTGAAGCCTCACGCGCCTGTCCGTTCGGTTATGCTATGTGGTGAGGGTGCAGCCGGGGCCCATGAGATAGAGTCGACGGTAATCCTATGTGGTGCGATTCGCATAGAGTAGGCGATTCTAGGGTCGCGAGGGGCTGATAAGTTTAATTACAGTCACTTAAGTGTATGCGCTAGCAGGCAGTTAAGTGTGGAGGCCGCCTTGGGTAGTTGGACAGGGTATTATTTTTCTCGACACTCTGCAACTACGGACAAGGGTGCTGCGTGGTGGTTTTCGCAGCAACAATTCTAGGTGTCGAATTGTCGGGGCGGGGAAGTATTAGGACGCTAATTATTATCCCCGAGGGCGTTGGTAGGCGACCCAATCGCTAGATTTTTACGGTACAGCCATGAAGGTACCAAGAGTTCACTGAGGGATGGCGTAGTATATTCTCTAGCAACGGAATTACGGTGGTGTCGGACAGTTAGATCCGTCGGTTGTTCCGCTATCTAGTCTAACCTTTGACCGCGAAGGACAGGATTATTTGGTACTGTCGGGATCTAGGTGGATGTGGTTACCTAGGCTTGGAGAAGCGACAGGGCGGGCCGGGACGGGACGGTTATAGGTTAAATCGAGATTTCCTTAAGTAAGTAAGTAATTATCAAAAGAAGGCACCAAACCGGGAAGGCTATGTAGCACCATCAAATACGCAAAATAATCAGAGGGCGCTAAATATCACCAAGGATGCCAATACGAGAACAAAAACGCATAAGGCGAACGATATCAAAAGTATCCGAGTCACCAAGAATTCTATCGAGGGACAGGTGACCGCGAGGGGCGGTCGGAAAGCAAGACACACGCTCGTCCTGGAAGTCAGGACATTCAAGAAGGACATGCACGACCGTAAGAGGGACAATGCAACTAGGACAATAAGGAGCAGGGCGGCGCTCCATCAAGTGACCATGGGTTAAGCGAGTATGGCCAATACGCAACCTCGCCAGAGCTGTTTCCCACCGCCGGTTACAGTGGAAGGAGGACGGCCACGAGGAAACACAACATTTAAGAGTACGTAGCTTGTTACCAGTAACAGACAACCAAGAAGCCTGCCAACGGGTAAGGACTGAGGAATGGATAACCGGGTAAAAGTCGGAATACGGAATGCCTTTACGAGAGATGGGACAAGAGCGGACAGCTTCCTTAGCGGCAGCATCCGCACGCTCATTTAAAGACACGCCAATATGGCTGGGAACCCAACAAAACTCAACCGACTTAAATTTACTGTGAACGAGAAACAGCCAATGCTGGATCTCGACAACTACCGGATGAACTGGATTAAAGCACCCGAGAGCCATGAGGGCACTACGAGAGTCAACAACAACCACAAAGGAAGACTGACAACGAGAAAGCAGGAGACGAAGAGCATAGAGAATAGCATAAAGTTCTGCTGTAAAGATGCTAGTCTCCGGAGGCAAGCGACACATATAAGTGCGATCAGGAAAAACAACAGAGTAGCCAACACCGTCCGCTGACTTAGACCCATCGGTGAAGACAGAAACGGAGCGGGAGTGAGAAGAAAAGTGCTCGAGGAAAAGGCGTTTTAGAACTGTAGGAGGGGTAAAAGCTTTAGTGATACGAGTCAAGGATGTACAAAACCGCGGAAGAGGGACCCTCCACGGGGGCAAAGAAGGAACAACACGAGGAGAAACATCAGAAATACGAACGGAAAGAGAATCCTGTAGGCGAGATAACCGGACAGAAAGAGGGAGGTGGTGAAGAGGAACAGGAACCGCAGGAGGGGTAAAAGTTAAAGCACGACAGAGGCGAGAGGAAGGATGTTGCAAGGACCGCGCAAGATAGCGAAGACAGTAGCGATCACGGCGGTCCTGGAGAGACAGGAAGCCAGTGTCAACATACAAGCTAAGGACGGGAGTCGAACGAAAGGCACCAGAACTGAGGCGCAACCCAGTATGGTGCAAAGCATCAAGACGGCGAAGAGTAGAAGGAGAAGCAGACGAGTAAGCAGGGCAACCATAATCGAGCTTAGACAGGACGAGAGAGGAATGTAAAGCAAGGAGAGTGCGCCTATCTGCCCCCCAAGAAGTATGGGACAAGACCCGAAGGAGGGTAAGGGACTTAGAGCACTCAACACGGAGGTAAGAGATATGGGGAGACCAAGACAAACGAGTGTCAAGGAATAACCCCAAAAGCTTCGCGGAATCTTTGTATTCAAGGGGATGACCATAAAGTGACAAAGAGGGACGAAGAACAACCCGTTTCCGCGTAAAAGTCATGGCACAAGTCTTAGAAGTAGAGAACTTGAAGCCATGACCTGAGGCCCAAGACGACACGGCATCAATCGCAAGTTGTAGCCGGCGTTGAAGGAGAGGCGAATCATCACCCTGACAACAAAGGGTAAGATCATCGACATAGAGAGCGGAGAAGACACCAGAAGGAAGAGAGGAAAGAAGACCATTGAGGGCAACCAGAAAAAGAGTAGTGCTCAGAACACTACCCTGGGGCACACCTTCGTATTGCTGAAAAGAGGGAAAGAGAGCGGTACCAAGGCGCACCCGAAAGGAACGACGAGAGAGGAAGCTGCGGAGAAAGAGAGGGAGATGACCACGAAGGCCAAAAGAATGAAGTTGAGATAGGATATGATAACGCCAAGTGGTGTCGTAAGCCTTTTCTAGGTCAAAAAGGACGGCAACAACGGAGGTCTTCGCAGCAAAAGCAGTACGAATATAGACCTCCAAGTTCACCAGGACATCTGTCGTGCTGCGGCACTTGCGGAAACCAAATTGAGAAGGGGAGAGGAGGTGATGGTGTTCCAGGAACCACATCAGACGAACGTTAACCATACGTTCAAAGAGTTTGCAGACACAACTTGTGAGAGCAATAGGGCGAAAGTCCTTAGGGGAAGTACCCAGAGACCCCGGTTTGCGAACAGGGAGGACAACGGCATCGAGCCAGTCCTCAGGGACTGACGACGACTCCCAGATCCGATTATACAGACTCAGTAAATACTGAGACGTGCTCGGAGGGAGATGGCGAAGCATCTCATAATGAATACCATCGGAGCCCGCCGCCGTAGAACCGCAGAGGGCCAGGGCAGAACGAAGTTCTGAGAGAGAGAAGGGATCATTATAGGGAAGCTGAAGATGAGTGCAGAAATCTAAAGGACGAGACTCAAGGACAGGTTTACGAAGAAGGAAAGATTGGGGAAGATGAAGACCAGAGCTAACAGAAGAAAAGTGGGAACCCAGTTCGGAAGCGACCTGCAACGGGTCCGCCACAAGAGTATCATGGAGGTGAAGGACCGGTGAAACATCGGGAACGAACTTACCCGCTATCTTGCGGATACGCTTCCAGATCTGGGCCAGAGGGGTTTCGGACGTAATTGTCGAGACATAAGATGCCCAACATTCACGTTTAGCCGTACGGATGGCCCTACGGGCCACCGCACTCGCTTTCCGAAAGAAAAGAAAAGAATCGGTCGTCTGCCTACGGCGGTGCTTCTTCCAGGCTGCACGCTTACAGCGGACAGCCCGAGCACAGTCCGCATTCCACCAGGGAACGCACTTCCGTGGACCCCGAGAGGAAGAGCGAGGAATAGAGCGGAGGGCAGCGTCGAAGACAGTGTCATGAAAAAGGAGGAGAGCGCGAGAGAGGGGCAGAAGGGAGAGGTCAGAGAGAGTAGCACTGAGGGAAAATAGGGTCCAGTCCGCCTTAGCAAACTGCCACCTAGGGAAAGAGAGGGAAGGGCGAAAAGAGAAAAAGGAAACAAGGATGGGGAAATGATCACTTCCATGGAGGTCATCAAGAACCTGCCATGTGAAATCTAAGTAAAGAGAAGAAGAGCAGAGAGAAAGATCAAGACAAGAAAGGGTGCGAGTTCGAGAGTCCAAATGAGTGGGCTCACCAGAATTCAGAAGAGACAGGGAAGAAGAGAGGAGAAACGGCTCAAGGAGGCGACCCCGGGTATTCGTCAGAACGTCACCCCAAAGAGAATGACGACAATTGAAGTCACCCAGCAGGAGCACAGGCTCCGGCAAGGAGTCTAGGAGGTGTTTCAAATCAGGAAGAGAGAGCGGGACACTCGGGGGGAGATAAATGGAACAAACTGTGTACCATTTCCCTACAAAGATACGAGCAGCAGAACAATGGAGAGGCGAAGGAAAAAGTAAAGGAACAAAGGGAACATCAGCCCGAATCAAGAGAGCAGAAGAATTAGAAGCCCCAGCAATGGCTGGGGGGGGGGAGAGAAAGGAATAGCCACGAAAACGACCAGGACGAGCACCAAGCATCGGCTCCTGGAGACAGACACAAAGGGGCGAAAACCGCGAAACCAGAAGTTGGAGTTCGAGGAAATTGGCGTAATAACCTCGAACGTTCCATTGAAGAATGGACAACGACGAGAAGAGAAAGGACAAAAACAGAGAACAAGGAAGAAACAAAGGCGAAAGACCAACAGAGCACGTTAAAGAATATCAGGGTCGGGATCAGGGTCAGCAAAGTCAGGGTTAGGGGGCATGGGTAAACTGAGCAAAGACGGAGGGAAGGAAACGGGAGAACAGATCAGAGGTGGGCGGGCAGGGTCCGGAGGAGGAGGAGGAGGAGGAGGAGGAGGAGGAGGAGACAACGGAGAGGAGCAGTCAAGGACAGCAGCAGGAAGAGGGGGAGTAGAAAGAGAGGAGCGCACCCCAGCAAGAGCAGCAACCGAAAGGGAAGCAGGGGCCAAAGAAACCTCCATAGCAGGAACAGGGGGCGCAAGCACTGAAACGGGAGGGGAAGGAGCAACAGAGCCAGAAGGAGGAGCTGAGGAAGAAAGCGAAGCCTTCTTACCCGCCGGGGAAGAGGAAGGAGAGGAGCCAGGCTTACGCTTCTGACTTAAAGAGACCGGTGTCCCAGCAACTACGTACCGGGCAACGGATTCCAGTGTCTCAACAGGAGAAGCCGAACGAGAGCACACACGACGGCCGTTAGGAGAGCGATGGACATCCGCCCGCACTGACAGGCGGCGGGGAGAGCCGATAGATGGAGGAAGAGGATGGGAAGGAGGATCGGAGGGGGACGAGGAAGAAGACACAGAAGACACGACAGACCGGGTAGAAGGAAGGGGAACCCCAGACAGAGGACCAGGAGGAGGATCCTTCGGGAGAGAACCCAAAGGGACAGAGGAGGGGGCAGTGGGCGCATCAGGGTCCAAGGCCTGGAAACGGTTGTGAGTCTGAGGAAGGCGGGAAGGACGAGGAGAGGAAGAGCGCAACACGCGAGCATAAGAGATATTAGCATAAGGCGGGAGCCGGCGAACCTGGCGCCTCGCCTCAGGAAAAGATAAACGCTCCCGGTGCTTCAAGTTGAGGACGGCTGCCTCAAGCTTGTAATGGACACACGCACGGGAGAAGGTAGGATGGGCCTCACCGCAGTTGAGGCAACGAGCCTGGGGAGAAGCGCACTCCGACTTAGAGTGACCTTCGCCACCACACAAAGGACAGAGAGAGACAGTCCCGGAGCAGCGGAGGGCACCATGCCCAAACCTCCAGCACTTGTTGCAGAGCCGAGGAGAAGGAATGTACTCCTGGACAGAGCACCTGGCACCAGCAAGAATGACAGAGGGTGGAAGGGTCCTACCATCAAAGGTAATCTTCACAACCCGGAGGGGTTGACGGCGACTACCACGAGGGGGACGAGTAAACGTGTCCACCTGGAGAATAGAATGGCCCTGGGCAGCGAGGATATGTCGAATATCGTCGTGGCAGTCGCGTAGGTCCCGAACACCGGTCGCAACATTGGGCGGGAGCAAAATAGTGCCAACACTGGCATTCAACTGAACGTTCTTCGAGACCCGAACGGGGGTCTCGCCAAGGCAGGATAAGGCAGCCAAGCGGGAAGCAGCATCCTGAGAAGGAGCAGCAACGACACGTGTACCGAGACGAGTGGGGTTGAAAGTAATGGAGGCATCCACGGAATCAATGAGATGTCGATGGAGGGAGAAATCGTCAGGAGGCGCAGAATCAAGAGGGAGGAGATCAAAATATTTGGCCCACGAAGCGGGACCAAACAAGGCTTGATAGGTAGCAGAACTGGAAGGAATCGAGCGAGGGCGGCCGTGACGAAGACGGCGGTGAGAACCCCCAGAGAGAGAGGGGTTAAAAGGCGCAGTAGTTACAACTAGAGAAGGAGCCACGCCAGGGGACGAGGTAGTCACCACTGGGGGCTCGGGGCTCGACCCAACCACAGAGGAGGGAGGGGAGCCAGAGGAAGGAGTCAGAGAGGCCAAAGGAGGAGCAAGGTCGGGGCCCAATGCAGCGGAGGCTACAGAGCCCGGTCTTCCAATAAGGACCGACTCGGGGGCTTGGTCGCCCACCCCACGAGCCTGAGAAGGTAAACCAGAAGAAGCCGAAGCAGGGGTAATCATCTTGACGAAAGAAAGAATTCACTCACGAATGTGCCCCCACACCCACCATGGAGCCACAATTAGAGGCAGGACACCCAACAAGAAGCTATCGCCGATCTCGTCGGGGCCTCCTAGGGGTGCGTCGCGAGTATACGCCCCACAAACGCCACCTTAAGAAACCGACAGTCCGTCGAGATCGGGTTCAGTGACGAAGTGGGGATTGACAATAAAAGGTTCCCCTCGCTCTCGACGTCGGGTACTGCAGTTCTACGGGTGCATGAGTATGCCTCCTCAAGCACCCGGGCGTCAAAATAGAAGAAGTCCAAGGGAAGAACCAGAACGAGCAAAAGGTCGGTAGGAAACGGCAAGCAGATAGGAGAAGAGGGGGGAGAAAAACGAAACAGAAGGAAAAGGAAAAGATGCCCAGCAGAATTGGAGAGGACGGCAGCAGGAGCACAAGGCTAGAAAAGGACAGAGGACTGTCCCAAGGAGCATCACACTCCGGCAGCCGCCCACTAAGCCCCCACACGGCGACAACGAGCTGAGCGGGGAGGGGGGAGATTTCCTTAAGTACTAAATTAAGTTCCCTTTATATTAAGTTCCCTTTCAGGTTAAGTATCCCTTCGGTAGTTAAGTGTTCCCCCTTGGTTACCTAATTCTCATATATAAGTGTTATTATCTTTCTAAGTATTTGTTTTACATGTTTAAGTCTGGATTTTTTTTCGTATTGTGCAGTATTAATTCTTTGAGGGAATTACTAAAAGGTGAGTGGTTTACTGTGTTCAAGTGAAGTGCGGTGTATAAAGTGAAGTCAGTGAAAGAACTGAAATAAGTGGAATCGTGGAAAATTTTTGTGATGACATTTTTCAAAGTCGCTTGGAAAATCTCAATTTCGGAATAAATTCTAGTTTTGTGCCTGGCCATACGATCATCGGGTCGTCAGTGTTAATTCAAGTGTGCGATTAAAGTGATCCGTGTTAGAACTTTGAGAGACCAAAAGTCGAATTTTGGTCATTTAAGCGAATTAGCGTTGGGACTCTGAATTTTCTAGCGGTTTTACTCAGCGCCCAGTGTGACAGCGCCCAGTAATTGTTTGCGCTCAACCAAGTGTCTAAGTGTCTCGCGAGTAGTATATTCATTTCAAGTGATAAGCGAACTACACGTCGGTATTTAATTTATAATTTTGAGAAAAGAAATACTTGGTTAATGAAGAATTCGTGCGGAGACTACTTTCTGAGGATTCGCCTTCGTGACAGTGAGCGCATTTTAAATTTTTGTATACTTACCAACGTGTCCAAGTGGTTAGCGAGTGTTATACTCCGTTAAAGTCACAAGTCAACTACGCGCCAGTATTTAAATTATAATTTTGGGAGATTAATTACTAATTTTTACTTAAGGTTCAGCGCGACTCTGTAGCTGTGAGCGTCGCAGTTATCAGTGTATATTTCTCAGTATTCTACAACGCGACCGGCGGTGACCAAGTGTATGCTATATAACCATCAAGTTCATACAGTAACGTAAATAATTATTTTAACAATAATTTGGTTTAACTAATAATACTTATAATTATATCCGAGCGCCGTTGTTAGCGTCGGGCGTTACGGAATTAAAAATAATTGTTGAAGATATAAACATCGCGCCAGTGTTAAATTCACGATAACGTCATTCATTCCTAGCGCGCCTAAGATTTTCAAGAAAAATTTAAGAAATTCAGTTCACGTAAAGTGTTGTATTTATTGTGCGCTGGTAAACTAGACTGATTATTTTCGACAAATAAAAACAGAGTTGAAACTAAATTATTTACAGTAAATTCAGTGTAATTCCTTTCACGTAAATATTAATTGTATAAATTCAGTATATCTGGTTCAAGAATTCCGTAATTATCAACTTTCTAAGATTTATATTGGATTTGCATTTACAGACAAGAAAGTCGTACTGTAATTCTTTTTATATTTGCGTTACCAGTCCACTTCGAGTGTCTAATAAATATAGTGGAAATTAATTACATTTTTTTCAAGTTTATTCTAGTAGTTTGATCGATTGACAATTAACGTAACCTTTTTATGTAGATTATAAGTGCGCATATATAGTTTGTTCAACATCGTATACAGTGTTTTGTTTCACAAGTGATGATTAGTAGTCGATGCCGGTTGCGTAATTCCATCTGTCCGCATATAAATTTGACGACTGAGAGAAGAGGATAATAGGACTAAAGAATTCATTCATTGGTGTAGCGTAATCAGCGAGACTCTGACGCCAACAGCTGTCATCGTCTGTCAACAAGCTTCGGTAATTTATGGTTTTCACTGGGGCTGTGGAACGCGGTGACCGACGTGAATGAAGAGTAGTTCCGGTCTAGATGTTCAAGAGGTTTAACATAAAAGGTTAGAGATTATTGAGCGAGTGATTAGTTGTTGAGATCGGGGTTGTGTTAAAATTTCACCGCAATCGCTTGGCGGGTTCAGAACTTTGCCTGTTTTCCCCAGGTAGGGTTAGGTTGCGAGGTTTAGCGAGAATATGTCGTGTGATAAGTACATGAAGCTCAGGAGTAAAGGTATTGTAGACGACGAGGCTACCGGGGGGAGCACCATCGACAGACCCTCACCTGGTGGGGGCAGTACAGACGTTAGCACTTGAGGAGGGACCCCAAGCGGACCCCACTGGTGGCCAAGCGAACCCCACGGGGGAAGTAACGGATCCGGGTACCCAAGGGGCGGCAGCCCTGGACGAAAGCAGGATTTCATTGGGGGGCTCTTGTTCCGCGGACATCACGATGATTGGTGAGGCGATAGGAAGTGATGAGGTTGGAGCCCCCACTATTAGAACATCCACCCCAGTTGTACAAGGAGTTCCCGGGGATGATGCCATTGCGGGTTCTCAAGGCCTGACGATCCCTGGGCTTATGACCGTACACACACCACCACCACAACCCCAACAATTACAACAGGTACAACCCGACGCACAACAACAAGCCATACAGATGCTACTACAGTTACTGCAGGGGCAAAACGGATCACAACAACACCAGGTACAACAGGTTGCACAACAACAACAGGTACAACAGGTTGCTCAACAACAACAGGTACAACAGGTTGCTCAACAACAACAGGTACAACAGGTTGCTCAACAACAACAGGTTGCACAACAACATCAGGCACAACAGGTTGCACAACAACATCAGGTACAACAGGTTGCTCAACAACAGGTACAACAGGTTGCTCAACAACAACAGGTACAACAGGTTGCTCAACAACAACAGGCACAACAACACCAGGAACAACAGGTTGAACAACAACAGGTACAACAGGTTGCACAACAACATCAGGCACAACAGGTTGCACAACAACATCAGGTACAACAGGTTGCACAACAACATCAGGTACAACAGGTGGCACAACAACAACCACAGGTACTACAGCTGCTGCTACAGTTACTACAAGGACAGAACGGTTCACCACCCTCACACAATCAACAACAGGGTCAACAACCACCTTATCAGAGTAGTGCCTCAAATAGTTACTCACCTGGGGTAGCCCCTTGGTCACTGGGGAATCCCTCCTCACCCCACTCCCAACCCCTATCCCCATCTTACACCCAACCCCTCATAGTTCCTTCCCCCCCTGGTCAGGCACCCCCTTACACTCCCAGTACTCCATCCTATAGACCGGGACTTGTGGCGTCACTCCCGAAGTTGTCCTTGCCAAGGTTAAATTGTGCTGAACTCCCATCGAATAAAGTGGAACGCAACCGTTGTGTGGAAAATTGGTTGTGGGAGATGGATTCTGTGTTAGCCGCGGCTCCTGACGATGAAACTAAAATTAATCTGGCCACTGGGGCATGTGTGGGTCGCGACGGGCCCCTGAGGAATTCAGGCATTTGGTGACGTGGCCACAATTTGTGCAGGCCATCAAGGATCGATTTAAGGCGAAAATTACTAAAGAGGAGGCTCGTCGCTACTTAACGTCATTGCAGAGGGATAAAGGTACTCAATTAAAAGATTTTGGTGCCTTCCTTAGGACCAGGATAGGCGATCTCACTCAGGAGTTGGGTTACGATGCGCAGCAGGAGGAACGGTTTGCAAAGCAGCTATTTTATAAGGCCTTGCCCGCTCATATCGGTCCATACCTCGCTACGGACACGGCTTCCCTGAGTTTTAGGGAACTCGTACAATACGCCGAAGACCATATAGATGAGGACTTGGATGCGGAGGAGGCGCGGACGTCTCCATATGTCAATGCGGTGAGCAGGAAGGTAGAGAGCGGACAAGGGGGCAATAGGTCAGGACCCCCCCAGACGAAAGCGGCGGGCAGTGGGCGCACGCAACAACCCCCACGTAATGACTGGTGGGACTCGCGTACTTGTTTTAATTGTGGGAAAAGAGGCCACGTGAAAGCGAGATGCCGGAAGGAGAGAACAGAATCATGAGAGAATCCCGCCTCGGGTGGTGGCAGACCTACATTTGAGATGACGGTTGAAGGTGTGAGATTGACAGTTTTTGTGGACACCGGAAGTCAAGCAACTCTCATTAAAAAGTCAGCCTTCAGCACACTTAAAGAGACACGCCTTAAGCGTTGTGGGAAGCATTTAACAGCAGTAAATGGTCAACATATTAATATCTTGGGCCAGGCCACTCTCAATTTTGAAGTGGGTAAGGGAGAAGCTTACCCACACAATTGCACGATTGTCGAGAATCTTGCATTCCCTGGTCAGATTTTGTTGGGAATGGATTTTCTGGGACGAGTTAACTTTTCTTTGTCGGCTCAAGAGGGAGCAAGGAAGTGCAGATTGAAGTTGGGCCAGGTAGTGTATCCCATTAAAATGGTAGATCATCCTCCAGTAATTGCTTCCATTAGTAAGAAACAGAAGTACAACATTCACTACCCAAAGTTGTTGTTTAAGTCTCTTCCAGACACAGAGAAGAAATCATGTGGGTTACATGCCTTGGTGAAACAATGTTGCCCACCACATTCAGTTAAATTCATTAAAGTATCAGTGGGACGTCACATTGCACCAGGTACTACCCTTCAGGTGGCTGGGAGATGTGACAGGTTGTTGATCCCTCATCATTTGATCACAGTGCTTGATAAAGGCGCCCTTATTCCAGTTGTCAATCTCTCGCACAAAACCTATCGTTTCAGGGCAGGTGATAGGGTGTCTCAGGCTACAATTGTAGAAAATACAGGAATTTTTCAGTATCAAAGCCAGGAGGAGATGCCAGCCACCACAGCACAATGTAGTGCACTTAATGTTACAGAAAGTAGTACACAGGGGAAACACAAGACCGAGACAGGAAAAAGTAGTAATATTCAAGAAGTTGATAAGTTAATCTCGGCTCTGGATTTGCAACATGTGCAACAGTCAGATAGGAAACTTTTGAGAGGGATTTTACGTAAATTCCCTAGACTGTTTGCAACAGAAGACGATCAGATCGGGCTTCTGGATAGGATCGAGCATGTTATTCCTACAGGTGACCATCCTCCTATTTACACCCGTCAATGGAGACTTCCGGAACGGGCGAAGGAAGTAATTAGGGATGAGTGTCAGAAAATGTTGAGACAGGATGTGATAGAGCCTAGTACATCACCATGGTTGTCGCCAGTAGTGTTGGTACGTAAACCGGATGGTGGTTATAGGTTCTGTGTTGACTACCGAAAGATAAACGAAATTACTAAAGGTGATGTGTATCCTTTGCCACGGATACAAGAAATAATAGATCAGTTTGGGGCAGCCAAATACTTTTCCACTCTGGATGCGAAATCTGCGTATTGGGCCATCCCAGTTGCTGAGAAAGATAGAGAGAAGACTGCCTTTTCTGATGGGGTTCATAAATATCAATTCAAGCGGATGCCTTTCGGGTTAAAGACAGCGCCTTCATCATTTCAGAGGGCAATTAATTATATCCTCAGTCCAGTCTTGGGGAGGCACTCGTTAGCGTACCTGGATGATGTGGTTATCTACTCCCGGACGTTTGATGAGCACTTACGAGATTTGACCGAGACGCTGGCACTGTTAGATAAGGCGGGTTCAAACTTAACGTGAGTAAGTGCACTCTGGCATCTCAGAAATTCAAATTTCTGGGATTCCAGGTGAGCACAGATGGTATCCGACCTGACCCCGACTCCTGTCGTGCCATTGCTGACATGCCTACACCTAAGACAGCAAAGGATGTTCGAAGGTTTCTGGGGGCAGCCGGATATTTCCGTCGCCACATTGAGGGTTTTGCAAGTACAACAGCACCGTTAACTGAGCTCACTAAGAAAAATGTTAAATTCGTTTGGAAACCTGAGCATGATAACGCTTATGCAAAATTAAAAAGTCAACTCATTACCACCCCAGTCTTGGCAGTACCGGATTTTGATAAGGAGTGGGAAGTACACACGGACGCCAGTGGCATAGCTATTGGTGGGTGCTTAATGCAACGTGATAATGACAATCTTCCTCACCTAGTTGCATATTTCAGCAGGAAGGTTAAGGGTCCGGAGGTCCGCTATTCTGCAACGTATAGGGAAGCTTTGGCTGTGGTAGAGAGTCAGGTACTTTGAGCCGTATCTTTTCCAACGACACTTTGTCATTTATACAGATCACAGGGCTTTGACTCATATTTTTAAGAAAAGATCTAAGTGCCCTCGCATGTCCCGTTGGTCTCATGAACTAGCTGCTCACTCATTCCAAATACTTTACAAGCCTGGTCCATCACATGTTGTACCAGACACGTTGAGTAGAAATATCGCTACTATTAACGTAAATCTTAATATTGAAAATATTTCCAGTGAGAAAATGCGAGAATTCCAGATGAACGAACCAAGGTGGAAGGAAATTATTGAACTTTTGGAGGGAGGGAAATATCCGTCGAAGAAACGTAATTTAGCAATTCATGATTTTGAAATGAAGGATGGGGTCTTATTTTATGTAAAGGGACAGCAGGATCGTGCAGTTTTTCAGTTGGTTATCCCAGAGGTGTTGAAGAAGTCGGCGTTGAAACTCGCACATTCGTCTAAGATTGCAGGTCATCCGGGGATTTTTAAAACTCACATGAAAGCCAAGTCACTCTTTTTCTTCCCCGGTATGTTAACAGAGGTCATTAACTTCGTTAAGTCCTGTGGTCACTGTCAAAGGAGGAAAGGTACCCTTAAGGTACAAGCTCCATTACAAGAATTCCCAGAAATTTTGGAACCTTTAGATCGGGTGGGGGCTGATCTGATTGATCTGCATCACAGTCATTCAGGAAACCGTTACGTATTGGTGTTGGTAGACCACCTGTCCAGGTACACCACACTGATTGCATTGTCTCAGAAGGATTCACGAACTGTTGCAAAGGCGTTCTTAGATAGGTTCGTCACTGTATTCGGTCCCCCTAAAGTGTTAGTTTCTGACCGAGGTCAGGAATCTAATGGGAATATTTTTAGAGAAGTATGTAAAATTATAGAAACCACGTCAGCATTCACGACGGCTTATCACCCTCAGGCTAACGGCATGACAGAACGGACGAACCGGTCAGTTAAAGATATGCTTGCAATTCTTGCAGAGCATGATGCAAATTCGTGGGACGAACAACTCCCCTATGTCCAGTTGGCTCTGAACACTGCCATCCATCGATCCATTAACACCCAACCCCTTTTGCTGTTCACAGGGCATCCATGTAATTTCCCGTCAGGTCTGCTTAACAGACATAATATTGTATATGGGGAAGATTACCCATCAGAAGTTTTAAATAAGATGAAAAATGCATGGAGAATTGCAGCCAGGGCTTCCAAGACAGCACGAGACCGCTATGCTCAGCATTATGACAAGAAGGTACGACCTCTTGAGTTGAAAGTCGGGAGTCTTGTGTTGAGAGTTAATGAGGCGGCTCCTGCCAATCAGAGTAGGAAACTTGCACCTAGATGGCGGGGCCCTTACCGGGTAATTGAAAGAAAAGGTCCGGTTAATGTTGTTATTAAAAGTATTTTTGAAGACCAAGTTGAGAGAACGATTCACATTAATAAGTTAAAACCTTATCACGCGAGGGAGGACCTAGAGCTGCCTTCAGCAAGTCTAATTCCTGACCTGTCTAATGATCCAAGTGCTGAGTCAGATGATGAGGATGACCTGTCAGATCTCATCAGTAGCCAAGTTCAATCTTGTCACCCCATGGTAACAAGGTCGCGAGCTGTACAGTAAATTGGTAATGATCTCCCCTAGTCAGGTTTAGTAATTTCATAATAATTATCCTGTAGAGGCACTGGTGTGTATTTACTGAGGTACATGGCTCAGGTAGCATACTTGCCTTGCTCTGGGGTTTCCAACTTCCTATACCTCAAAGTAATATCCATGCTTCCGCCATTTGTTGTTGTCTGTCTTTCTCAGGTCTTATGGTACACCAGTTCCAGCCTCCCAGTCACACGTGAACCAGGGATCGAGATCAGCAGGTCTGGGGATGACCCACCTGGCTGATAAGATCGGGGTCTGAGGCACGTTACATAAAGTCCTCCCCCTTGTACCCGGTAACTCGCCAATTGGTTATCCGGAAGGGGTGACTGGCGTACAGTCACCCGGCCGACACCTCACGTCACTAACGAGGTTGTCCCAGTCCGGCCAGGCTGTCTTCACGGAGCAGAGTCCAGTCACCATTACAACCGTGGGCTAGCTGTCTCAAGGTCACCAACCAAGCCCACCAGCCGCGTAGTCAAGACTGCGGGAAAACCGGAAGTGGAAGACGAGTGGTCTACGAAGAAGAACGCTAATTGCAAGGACTTGTCAGCTCTATCAAAACCTGTGGTTGCGTCGTCTGTGGAAACCAAGATGCAACGCTGTGGTCTCAGGTACGAACAGCACTACCCCTACAGAGTGCTTGCGGAATCGCCAGATGAGATACAATCCTGTACCTCGGCCCAAGTTCAGCTGCACGAGGGGTTGCACGGAAGGTGTACCGGCCCAGTAGTACCGGGATAACAAGTAAACGCCGGTAGATGACGTCGCCCAGGAGCTGAGGCAAGGCCCACCTGTCCTGTCACCACGCCATCCTCTTCAACGCCACTCGAACCTCACTACCAACGCGAGACATCGTGACACGTCGAAGTTGTGCTCTACTGTGGCAGCCATGGTTAACAACAATCCATCAAGACTGTTTGGGGAGCGATAAGAAGAGGTGAACCCGGGTTCCTGTTAGCGGGGTCTACCTGAGCTGACAGCCGCCAGCTGTCAGCTGTCACTCAAGTCAGGTGCGGTTAGTACGAGACCCCCTGTACTGTCCGTAGTTGGCCGGGGCCGGAAATGGAACTTCCAGACGACCAGGATCTTCAAGCAACATGAGGTAGTCGCCGGAATCTACAGCAACGAAATGTCAACAGGAACGAACGAGAGAAAATATTTATAGAAAAGTTTCATGTACAAATAAACGCTATTAATATAGTAAACTGTGGTAACTCGGAACAGTTCAACTTTTAATTTTCCTTCTGATAGTATGCACCTATACACCTTCGGAAAGTTCTCTGGACCAGTAGTAAATGTTGAAAACTAGAACTAGTGAAATAGAGAAATCTAGAAAGTGAACATTAGACAATGACCCTGTCTCTAGATAAGTTGTATGAGTGAACTGGTTTGAGAACCATCTAGTAGGATCTATAGAAACGTTGATCAGTGGGGAACTTTATCTAGATTTTTCTAGATCCTAGATACTGATAGTTATACATATATTTTTTTAATTTTTTTTTGTGGTTTACTGAACAATAAGGGTGTGGTACACAGTCTGACAAATGTGTTCACCCGCTGTTGTTGTGGACTTGAATATGAACTCTGGGATATTAGGAGTTTGAGGAACTTATATCCAGAGTGTTGTTGTTGGTTAAGGGACATGTCTGTGGACATTGCATTTTTTTTTAATAATAAAAATATTTCTGTGTCTTTTCTTTAGATTTTAAGATTGGGAAGCGCTGTGGTGGACAGTTGCCACAGGTGTGGAGTGGAACACTAGGTCCCTGAGAGGTAGTGTTCTTCTATGTTGATATAATTTTATAATTTTGTTAATTTTTTTTAATGACATTGATTTTTTTTTATTTAATGTTTTGTGTGATGTGTTTGATCTTTATTCCAGGTGGAATACTGGGATAGCTGAAGGCTATCAGCTGATTTTAGCTAGTTAGTAATTGTTAGGTTGGGATTTCTCCTGTTATTTGTTACTATATCAAGACAGGTATGGGATATTTTGTCTTCCAGGTAGTTGGAAGGGTACGGGGCTGCATCCAAGTGGACAGCCAGGATTATAGGGACGGTCTCTGTCCTTATGTTTTATGTATTATTACTGTTGTGTTGATAGGTATAAATACATGCTGGGGCACACCTTTTGGGTGTGCCGTTATTGTTGTTGGAGTATTGGATGGAATTAGTTAGGATTAGCTAATTTCTTTTGTTTTGAGGCATTGGTTGAAAATAGTGTTGGGTTAAAAATGTTGTTTTTGGAGTTAATGGTTAGGGTAGGGCAGGATTTCTGGATAAGAAAAGTGTGTGTAACTTGCTTTACACACAAATTTCTTAATTTCCGAGGAGGGGGAGTTGTAATGGTCTGGGGCTCAGCTCATTGGTTCTCCCTTCTCCCCTCTTTTCCCTCTCCTTCTCCCCTCCTTTTCTTCTCCCTCTCCCCTCCTTCCTTCTTCCCTCCCCTTGGCCGTCATTCGTCTCCTCCTCTTCCCCCCCCCCTGTCGCCCATTTGTCAGGGTCAAAAGGTTGACCTGAGGGTAGGGTGGTCGTGGATACCTTGGCTTCTCCCACTCAACTTCCCCACTCAGATATTTCCCTCTCCACCCCCTCTCATCCCCTCTCATCCCCTCTCTTCCCCTCTCACCGGCCTCTTCCCCATACCAGGCAGAGTTAAATGTCCCTACTCGCTATCTTAGAGGAGACAGGCTTGAACATAAATTATCAGTTTTGTAAACATTGCTCACAGGTGACCTGGGGCCCCATAGAGGCGCCTTGTCTCCCTTCTCATAGCTGGGGAAAGCTGACTCAATCTTCAGGAATTCAAGTAGCTTTCCACGGCAGATCAGTGAAGGTGATTGGCCTGAGATAAGGGCCAAGTCCTTATTGGCCCTAGAGTGCCAGACCTCAGGCCTACGTGTTAAATGGTTGGCCATTGCCAAAAATATGGTTGGAGCCCTGGGGCTGTATTAGATGGGGGAGGAGTAATCCTTCCCAGCAATAAGTTGGTAAAACCAAATTTCATCAGTGTGTCTTGGGAGTGTATTAGGAACAGGGCCGCAAGCCCGTATCCTCGGGGCTGAGGGCAGCCATCAACATCGTGGCCGTAGTGCGGGTATTTAAGGTATAGTAGCACTTGAGTTTCGTGTCCTCAATAAATATCCATTGTGCCTCTAGGGAAATAGAATAGGTTATGTGTTCAAATGGTCTTAATTTACATGTTTCATAAAATAAATTGTATAGCTTGTCCAGTGGTATTCACTTAACTCCCCTTTTATATATTTTGCTACTTTGTCATTTTTAGGTGTTGTATTGGAAGCCCCCATGTTCTCCTACTATTAATAGATACTAAAGTTGCCCTTGGATTCAAATAAGTAACGGGAATTAAACAAACTAATTTTCCAAAATTTATCACTGAAATTCATATTACCCGGAGTCCCATGGTTACTGATTCCTTGCCTTCCTGGGGGATCGGTGATAAGACACATTCAGGTATGGTTGGTCGGGAAGGTGGTGGCAGTGCAAATGTGTTTTGTTATTTTTTTTTAACTAATAACCCTTGTGCTTGGTGTATCTTCCTCATTTAATATTTCTCTTATATACGGGGCAGTCCAGTGAGGGGTCATGCTGGACTGTAACAGTGTTAAGCTGGGGTATTGAGTGAAGAGAGACAGAGATGTACAACAGAGAGCGTATATTACGATCACGGGAGATAACAAGATAACAGGATTAATACTGGGGAACATCGGGTTATTACAATAGAGGCCGCGGTTATTACGACAGGGTAAGCGGTCATTACAATGTATTTACCCGGAGAGGGTCTTGATCTGTAATATTTGTGATCTAAGGCAAAGGAAAATATATTTAAACGGAAATGAAAGTTTTTTGATATGAAAAGTGGAACTAGCTATATTTGAGAGAAGTTTTATGTCTCTGAGAATAACTTTGTCTCTGAAAAATAGCTTTTATGACTAAAGATGTTTTAAAGAATAACATGATGGAAGAAGGAGAGTTTCTTTGATGAACGAAGGTGTCTTAGAGAACACCTTTTTGGAGAACGAAGATGAATTAGAGAACAACTTTGATGAACAAAGATGTCTTAGAGAACAACTTTGATGACTCTGAGAATAACTTTTATGTTTTACATAATAACTTTAGAGGTCTCTGAGAATAACTTTTATAACATACAAATTAACTTTAATGAACAAAAGTGAGTTAGAGAATAACTTTGATGACTCCGAGAATAACTTTGATGAACAAAGATGTTTTGGAAAGTTTCTCTGAAGAACGAAGGTGACTCTGAGAATAACTTTGATGAGTTTGAGAATGACTTCTGAGAACATGAGTAGTAATTGAATGTATCTTTGATGTATTGAAGAGTAACTTTGATGACTGTATTTAACTTTTATGTCTTAGAGAAGAACATTGATGGCTTAGAGAGAATATCTTTGATGAAAGATGATGTCTTAGATTAACTTTGACGTCTCTTGGAATAACTTTGATGACTTTGAGAACAAGTTTGATAGCTCTGAGAAAGACTTTGTTGTCTTAGAGAATAACTTTGTTGTCTTAGAGAATAACTTTGAGGAGTTAGAGAATTAATATGTTGAACGAAAGTGAGTTAGAGATTACCTTTGTTAACTCTGAGATTAACTTTGATGAACGAGAAAATACTTTTTTGATGGCATCAAGAATAATTTTGATAGCTCTGAGAATAACTTTTATGTGTTTGAGAATAACTTTTGTTAGCTCTTAGAATAACTTTGATGACTTTGAGAATGTCTTTGAGAACATGAGTAGTATTTTGTTAGCTCAGAGAATAACTTTTTGATGACAGAGAATAACTTTTTATGTCTTAGAGAAGAACATTGATGGCTTAGAGAGAATAACTTTTGATGAACGGAAAGTTACTTAGAGAATAACATTTCATGACTGAGAATAACTTTTGATAGCTCTTAGAGAATAACTTTCATGAACGGAGATGTCTGAGATTAACTTTGATAGCTCAGAATAACTTTTGTGGACATGAGAATATCTTTGGATAACTCTGAGAATAACTTTGATGTCTTTGAAACAACTTTGACGTACGAGAGGGAGTTAGAGATTACCTTTGTTAACTCTGAGATCAACTTTGATGAACAAAAGTGAGTTAGAGAAGAACATTGATGGCTTAGAGAGAATATCTTTGATGAAAAATGATGTCTTAGATTAACTTTGACGGCTCTTGGAATAACTTTGATGCCTCTGAGACTAACTTTAATGAACGAAGATGTCTTAGAAAGTTTCTCTGACGAACGAAAGGTTACTTAGAGAATAGCATTTTGATGACTGAGATTAACTTTTTGATGACTCCGAGAATAACTTTGAGGATGCGAGTAAATTTTCGAGTGTTTGAGAGTGTCTTTTGTTATCTCGAAGAGTAACTTTGGTGTCACGGAGAGCACCTTTGACTATTTTTCTTACTTAACGACATATAATTTTAGTTAGGAACAATGATGAATATGACTATTTTAGCGAAATGAAAGGTTACTTTAGTTAAGAACAGTGTTGGAAAGAGGCTACACATGACTATTTTTCAGATGAGAGAAGTGATATTTCAGTTAAGAAATGACAGGGAAACATGGTGAAGTAGCTATTTTTTTAGTTGACTGATGAGTACTTTTAGTTAAGAAATGATGAAAGTTATTATTTTTAGTTGTTTGCCGAAAGATTTTTAGTTAAGAAGTTACAAGAAAGGTTTGTCTTTGTAAATTTGGAACTGAATAAAGTGTAGATTTGTTTAAGAACGGGGTTGGTAGAACTATTAAGTTGACAACGAGAATTACTTTCACATAGTTTTGCAAATAAAACTGGGTGACTAAAATTGTTGAGGGAACTGTATTGCAGTATAATATTATTTGACAAAGAACTAGTTAGTGAATGGAAGAAACAAATTGGTTTAAAGAAACAAAGAACATAAAAAATTGAGGTCAAGTAGGGGAATGAACACAGTGAACATACGGTGAACACAGAAAACATGTAAGAAAAAAGTTTATGAATAGAGTGAACATGCAGGGAATATGAACTTACAGAGAATATGAAGACATGATAAGGAACATAGGGATTACAAAGAATGAACACTGAACATGTGAAGAACAAGCTAAGAACATTGAAAACATGAATACTGAGTATAAAAGTTATACAGAGAACATATGATGTACATGAAAACATGACAAAGAACATAGAGAACATACGGGGAAAATGGTAGAAAACAGAAAAATGAGAAAAACAGGTGAAAAAATTGAACTGAGCATGCTGTGAACATTTGTAGAACATGGAATGAACACAGAAAACATGGAAAAAATGTGAAGAACACAGGTGAATATAGAGAAAATATGCAAATACAGTATGATTATTGAAGGTTTGGATACGTTGGGGATGAGAATGGTAAGGTAATTACTCTGATAAACAGATAGACTGGAGAGGGACTTGATCGGATATAATTATGTTCGATGATCTAAGACTGAGGAAATGGAGCTTGGCTAATGCCCTGATTAATTTTACTACGTTAGAAATAAGGCGATCTTAAATCTCAAGCGATTTAGTTGGAAAAATAGAGAACTTGTACAAAATGAACTAAGCTGGGGGAGGGACAAGAGTTGAAACTTGATAACTGAACTGTTTTTTATTTACTATGTCTGAAAATGTAGTTGGGTGTTTAAATCTCAGGGGGATTTGGACTGATAGTAATGAATTTACAGGAGTGAACTTGGACAGAGGACAAGAGCTAGAGTTTTATAATTGTTTACATCATATTTACTATGTCTGAAATACAGAGGGTAAAAATTTCGGGGAAATTGATGGGTTATTTACAAATATACGAGAGAGAACTAAGGCGGGGACGAGAGCTGGAGCTCAGTAACTGACTTGATCTTATTTACTAACTTTGAAGTATGTCTGCTTTAAATTTCGGGGAAAATTGGTCTGTTACTAACGATCTTGTACAAATGAACTAAGCTGGGGACAAGAGCTGGAGCTCAGTAACTGACTTGATCTTATTTACTAACTTTGAAGTATGTCTGCTTTTTAAATTTCGGGGGAAAATTGGTCTGTTACTAACGATCTTGTACAAATGAACTAAGGTGGAGGACGAGAGCTGGAGATCAGTAACTGACTTGATTTTATTTACCGGGTATGACTGGGTTAATAAACAAGATGTGCGAGGGAAGTAATGCGGGGACATGAGCTAAAGTTTGGTAATTGAATCGATTGATTTGAGAAAACTGTTTTTGTTTAATGTATGGAACTAGCATTACGAAGTTCATATAGCTGTACGGATTTGAAAAAGAACAATATTAATGATAATGATTAGGGAGAGTAAGGTGTCAGGTAGAGAGACTGGTCTAGATAAGATTGTGACGATAAGATAGCAGCGGCGTTCGGTGGGGGTCGGTGTAGGTGGCGCGGGAGTGAGATGCGGGGCGGGTGCGAGGTATGAACAGGTGTTGAGGTGACGCTAGATAATGTAAGATTACGGAGATGACCCTCCGCCTTGTGAGATAGGGACGGAGGTAGCGGCTACATGCGTAAACGCTATCTAAAATGGTTATTCTTACAGAGATGAGGAGTGAATAGGACGGATATTATACAAGCGGATTGAGGAGTGAGCTTCTTAGAACTTCGGGCTAAATGAGTCGTTTATTATAAATTGTGTAAACTAAGAATTAGATGAGTAAATAAATTATAAATAAATAAATATGTTTTATTAATGCCTAATGTATATATATATAAATTCTTACGGTGGCGAACGCTGACAATGACTGGTAGATGTCAGGGCAGGTAATCAGGTGCCTCGGGCGGATAGCCCGGGGTAGGTAGCTGGTGCCAGCTTAGATAGTCTCAGAGGCATTTTCAGTAATAAAGGTTACATTGAGATGCTTCGGTTGATTTGTATAAAACTGACTGGTTAATGAAAAAAGGAATAAAACATACGATGTAAGAAAAATAGGAAGAGAGAATAATATGAAGAGGAGAGAGAGAGAGAGAGACAGAGAGAGAGAGAGAGAGAGAGAGAGAGAGAGAGAGAGAGAGAGAGAGAGAGAGAGAGGGTGGAGGGACGGTCCAGATATTTTGGAGAAGATAAGATAAGATAAGATAAGAGGTGACCTGTACGAGGCGTCTGGCTGACCGGCGTAAGGTAAATACAGGTGACGCGAGAGATTGTGAGGTAAGGGGGGAGGGAGGGGGTGTGAGGTACGAGCGGGGATGTAGTGAAATGATTCAGATATATAGCAATATACTAGTTTCTAAGTAAGAAACAAATAAGAACTTTTAGCAAACTCGTATGACATTATTTTTCATTATAAGAACTTTAACAACTTCTAAAATCTGTGACTGACAAAATTTACCTGAAAACCCTGGCTCATAAACACGAATTTGAATTTCTCCCCTAAGAACTTTAACAAACTTCTAAGTCTCGGAAATTATTTTCATCATAAGAACGTTAACAACTTCTAAAATCTGCGACACAAAATTTACCTGAAAACCCTCACTCCCAGACACGAATTTCCCCGCAAACAAAAATTCGTCTGTGAGTCGTACGACTCACAGGGGAATTTCCAAATTCACCTGAAACACCCACGACTCACAGACGAATTTTCTCCCAGAAAAAAAAAATTCGTCTGTGAGTCGTACTCCCTACTACTGACATTTCGGTCCGTCCAGAACTATTATCAAGTCGATTGTGACGACTATGAAAGGTCTTTGTCTCTTCAATTTCTATTGTGTGTGGTTTGGTCAACATAACTTTGTTAATTATCAACTAATCATTAATTTACTCATTTAAATATTTTCACATTAATAATAGCTACTAAAACTCTTTCTTGTGTTACAATATCCCAACAATGTTAATGGACTCTCAAGCTATAATTACATCTGCGTCTCATTCATTTCTTTCTTTATTATGCACCCCATACCCATCCCTTGGGCGATTGTGGAAAGGGTTACATAGGCATTTAATCGGTTCAGAAACTGAACCCATAGTTCATACTGCTAAGCAAGTAACAATCTTTTGAAGCTAGTTACACAATATAATGTTATACATATATATATATATATATATATATATATATATATATATATATATATATTATTAAATATGACCGAAAAAGTAAGATTAATAATTCTAACACGAATTTTCTCAATCTTTCGTACATTACGCTTCACTGTTGGAGGTAAATCAAAAATCACTTCTCCAAAATTCATTTTTATTTCTAGTCTGACGCGACACGGGCGCGTTTCGTAAAACTTATTACATTTTCAAAGACTTCACAAATACACAACTGATTAGAACTTACGTCTCTCTGATATTATATCTACATTTGAGTGAGGTGGGAAGGATGATGTGGCATTAACACAAGACAGAACAGGGGATATTAATAGGGCATTAAAAGTATCAACACAAGACAGAACAGAAACAATGGGTATTGAATAGAAGTGTTTGTAGAAAGCCTATTGGTCCATATTTCTTGATGCTTCTATATTGGAGCGGAGTCTTGAGGTGGGTAGAATATAGTTGTGCAATAATTGGCTGTTGATTGCTGGTGTTGACTTCTTGATGTGTAGTGCCTCGCAAACGTCAAGCCGCCTGCTATCGCTGTATCTATCGATGATTTCTGTGTTGTTTACTAGGATTTCTCTGGCGATGGTTTGGTTATGGGAAGAGATTATATGTTCCTTAATGGAGCCTTGTTGCTTATGCATCGTTAAACGCCTAGAAAGAGATGTTGTTGTCTTGCCTATATACTGGGTTTTTTGGAGCTTACAGTCCCCAAGTGGGCATTTGAAGGCATAGACGACGTTAGTCTCTTTTAAAGCGTTTTGTTTTGTGTCTGGAGAGTTTCTCATGAGTAGGCTGGCCGTTTTTCTGGTTTTATAGTAAATCGTCATTGACGATTTACTATAAAATCTATACTAATTTACTATTTTACTATATTGCGAGGCACTACACATCAAGAAGTCAACACCAGCAATCAACAGCCAATTATTGCACAACTATATTCTACCCACCTCAAGACTCCGCTCCAATATAGAAGCATCAAGAAATATGGACCAATAGGCTTTCTACAAACACTTCTATTCAATACCCATTGTTTCTGTTCTGTCTTGTGTTGATACTTTTAATACCCTATTAATATCCCCTGTTCTGTCTTGTGTTAATGCCACATCATCCTTCCCACCTCACTCAAATGTAGATATAATATCAGAGAGACGTAAGTTCTAATCAGTTGTGTATTTGTGAAGTCTTTGAAAATGTAATAAGTTTTACGAAACGCGCCCGTGTCGCGTCAGACTAGAAATAAAAATGAATTTTGGAGAAGTGATTTTTGATTTACCTCCAACAGTGAAGCGTAATGTACGAAAGATTGAGAAAATTCGTGTTAGAATTATTAATCTTACTTTTTCGGTCATATTTAATAATATATGTCTACAGGAAAGACTGCTACCAAAATATACTAATATATATATATATATATATATATATATATATATATATATATATATATATATATATATATATATATATATATATATATATATATATATATATATATATATATGTCGTACCTAGTAGCCAGAACGCACTTCTCAGCCTACTATACAAGGCCCGATTTGCCTAATAAGCCAAGATTTCATGAATTAATTGTTTTTCGACGACCTAACCTACCTAACCTAACCTAACTTTTTCTGCTACCTAACCTATCCTATAAAGATAGGTTAGGTTAGGTAGGGTTGGTTAGGTTCGGTCATATATGTACGTTAATTTTAAATCCAATAAAAAAATTAACCTCACATAATGTAATGGGTAGCTTTATCATTTCATAAGAAAATATTTAGAGAAAATATATTATTTCAGGAAAACTTGGCTTATTAGGCAAATCGGGCCTTGCATAGTAGGCCGAGAATCGCGTTCTGGCTACTAGGTACGACATTATATATATATATATATATATATATATATATAATGTCGTACCTAGTAGCCAGAACGCGATTCTCGGCCTACTATGCAAGGCCCGATTTGCCTAATAAGCCAAGTTTTCCTGAAATAATATATTTTCTCTAAATATTTTCTTATGAAATGATAAAGCTACCCATTACATTATGTGAGGTTAATTTTTTTTATTGGATTTAAAATTAACGTACATATATGACCGAACCTAACCAACCCTACATAACCTTACCTAACCTATCTTTATAGGTTAGGTTCGGTTAGGTAGCAGAAAAAGTTAGGTTAGGTTAGGTTAGGTAGTCGAAAAAACATTAATTCATGAAAACTTGGCTTATTAGGCAAATCGGGCCTTGCATAGTAGGCTGAGAAGTGCGTTCTGGCTACTAGGTACGACATATATATATATATATATGTGTATATATGTCGTACCTAATAGCCAGAACGCACTTCTCAGCCTACTATGCAAGGCCCAATTTGCTTAATAAGCCAAGTTTTCATGAATTAATTTTTTTTCGACGACCTAACCTACCTAACCTAACCTAACCTACCTTTTTCGGTTACCTAACCCAACCTAACCTATAAAGATAGGTTAGTTTAGGTTAGGTTGGGTTGGTTAGGTTTGGTCATATATCTACGTTAATTTTAACTACAATAAAACAAAATTGACCTCATACATAATGAAATGGGTAGCTTTATCATTTTATATGAAAAAAAATAGAGAAAATATATTAATTCAGGAAAACTTGGCTTATTAGGCAAATCGGGCCTTGCATAGTAGGCTGAGAAGTGCGTTCTGGCTATTAGGTACGACATATATATATATATATATATATATATATATATATATATATATATATATATATATATATATATATATATATATATATATATATATATATATATAGGTTAGGCAAATCGGGCCTTGCATAGTAGGCCGAGAAGTGCGTTCTGGCAACTAGGTACGACATATATATATATATATGTATATATATATATATATATATATATATATATATATATATATATATGTCGTACCTAATAGCCAGAACGCACTTCTCAGCCTACTATGCAAGGCCCGATTTGCCTAATAAGCCAAGTTTTCCTGAATTAATATATTTTCTCTATTTTTTTTCATATAAAATGATAAAGCTACCCATTTCATTATGTATGAGGTCAATTTTGTTTTATTTTGTTTTATATATATATATATATATATATATATATATATATATATATATATATATATATATATATATATATATATATATATATATGGTAGCAGTCTTTCCTGTAGACATATATTATTAAATATGACCGAAAAAGTAAGATTAATAATTCTAACACGAATTTTCTCAATCCTTCGTACATTTCTTTTCACTGTTGGAGGTAAATCAAAAATCAATTCTCCAAAATTCATTTTTATTTCTAGTCTGACGCGACATGAGCGCGTTTCGTAAAACTTATTACATTTTCAAAGACTTTAGTTTACAAATACACAACTGAATAGAACTTACGCATCTCCGATTTTATATCTACATTTGAGAGAGGTGGATGGGGTGAGGTGGCATTAATAGGGTATTAGTTTCATCAACACAAGACAGAACAAGAGGTGGTATTAATAGGGAATTAATTTCATCAACACAAGACAGAACACGAAACAATGGGTATTGAATAGAAGTGATTGTAGAAAGCCTATTGGTCCATATTTCTTGATGCTTCTATATTCCCTTTAATTAAACCAGTGGTGGTACCCCTATATATATATATATATATATATATATATATATATATATATATATATATATATATATATATATATATATATATATATATATATATATATATATATATATTTATATTTATAGGGGTACCACCACTGGTTTAATTAAAGGGACCCACATCCTCGAAGAAGAAAATAAATAGTGTTCAGAGAAGACCATTTATATATATATATATATATATATATATATATATATATATATATATATATATATATATATATATATATATATATATATATATATATATATATATATATATATATATACATATATATATATATATGTGTATATCACGAAAATAAACACGTGATTAAGAATGTGACAATGTCAGACCACGGAGGAAAATGAAACAGGAATTTCCTTAAGTACATTCGTATATTGATTCCTTCTGAAGATGTATTTAATATACGAAAGTACTTAAGGAAATTCCTGTTTCATTTTCCTCCATGGGCTGACATTGTCATATATATATATATATATATATATATATATATATATATATATATATATATATATATATATATATATATATATATATATATATATATATATATATTGTGACGGTAATCTCTTTCAAGAGAGATTGAGCCTGCTCTTCCCTACATAAAGTTACTCATACAAATATACCACAAGAAGATGCTAACTTTAAGATACGTATACCAGTAGCACAAAACGTTTTGACCAGGGGGTAAAACGTACCCTTAACTTGCTCCACTCCACACTCCCTCCTGTCGGCTCGCCACCGTCGTTAACAACCAAACTACCACTCCAAGCCAGCGCTCTTCCCGATTGGTGGATCAGCGACTGTACTAGACGCCAGCGCCATCTACACCCCCGTATAAATAGCCACACACGAGCTGTGAACTTCAGAATATCCTAGTGCTCTAAGAGTTGACATCTCTCTCTGGCATACTAAACTCTCTGGGTCTGTATACTGAGGGAGGTCTCAGCCAAGGCCAATATTCTCAGCACCATTTACTATTTTGTCTTACGTATTCACTATTTTATTTTATATTGTGTTCTTGCATTTATCTCCGTTTTTTGAGTGCATTGTACATTGCCATGGGACTCGTTTTTATTTTTATTTGTGTTTAAAGTAAATTAAAGTTTTATTTTTATACGTTTTGTTTTACGTGTTCCTTCCTCTCCCTTACCACAGGAAACAAGCCAAGCAGTCAACATTTTTTTTTTCTCTAAATGTGATTAGGCATTAACATCAGCCAAAGTGAGGACTGCATTACCATCTACACTTTCCCATCACAATATATATATATATATATATATATATATATATATATATATATATATATAGGGGGGGGGTACCACCTCTGGTGCAATTATAGGGACCCACATCCTCAGAGAAGGGAACAAAGAGCATTCAGAGAAACTTGCCATTTAACTCTGATACGTATAAGTGTTCGCATCTCCTACCACCCCCCTTTTTTATGGTGTACACTTTATTATGAAAGGTTATACAGTTACATATCTGATTTTATACAAAAAATGAATATTAAGAGGACACAGGAAAAAGTTAGCATACTAGAGGCTGTAGATTTCCTCGAACTCCTCCGATGCCGGGCAGGAACCGAGGATGCAGCAGGCATTCCCCTTCTGGATCGCGACACTGAGGCACTGAAAGAGAAATCTTGCCGCTCTAGGGTCTCTTGTAGTGTCAATGAGCTTGGAACCAAGATCCTTAAAACACCTCCTTGCACTCTCTCCCTATGGGCCAATGGTCTCAGACCCTATTGGAACGAAGTTGTACCGATGATCTAATTGGCTGACTTGTGTCTTTCTCTGTGTGTCGCTGTTACGGCCCTATTGGGTCGCAACTGGGTTCTTTCTCTGATGTCAATAGAGTTTGGGTATCCGGCCCCAAGTTAGTAATGGCTTTCAAGGGGTGTGTTCCGTAACGCAAGTAAATTAAAGGGGAAGGGAGACAAAGGCAAAAACTTAAATATATAATTATCACCGTCACCATAAATAATA
This sequence comes from Procambarus clarkii, assembly GCF_020424385.1. Classification (NCBI taxonomy): domain Eukaryota; kingdom Metazoa; phylum Arthropoda; class Malacostraca; order Decapoda; family Cambaridae; genus Procambarus; species Procambarus clarkii. The sequence continues at coordinate 57,828 of NW_025557245.1, forward strand.
TATATTTTATCACACGGGGGAGGTATAAACACTTATGTACAATATGGTCTTCCTCTGAAGACGCGGAGTGTTCCACGGTGCTCAACGATGCTTAGCCCTTGGTCCTCTTGTGGCCTCACGATGAATCCTTCGTTTCTCTCGAGTCTACACTGGCCAGCCAAATCACAGCTCCACTGGGGGCACCGTCGTGGAGGCCATCAACCACAAATCCAGCCTGTAGCTGGCAGGTTCCAATCAGTTCCGCTGGTTAGGCCACTCCACGACCGATACTAGGGTTGCGAGCCCTAGGCAGGAGCCTCGTGTGACTTCACAGGTCACTCTCCTCACCACAACACCCCAGTGGTTAGTCTTCTCCACTAGTCAGCCCCGGGTACGACAATCCCTGGATCTGCCACCTCACAGACAGGCTAACACAACAGTGTTCATCCGGGGGGGGGGGGGGGGGACTCACAGTTTCAGCGGCAAATGCGTGGAGGTTCTACGGCTGCCTTGGGAAGACTGATCCAACTTCCATTACAGCAGTCCCAGGTCGACTCTGTAATCAGACACGTCATCAGTACTAGTTACACTCTAGGGCATCTCGCTTACAGGCTTAGACACAAACGCCCACCTATCCATTTCATAGATGGCGTTGCTGTCTAAGCGTCACCTCACCAGAGGTCAGCAGCGGCTACGTTACGAGCTAATTAGGACGGGAAACTAGCCCTTGTGGCCAGTATATCTCGTCCTCACTAGATGGCGTCGTCCATTTGGAGGGGGTTTCGGGAGCTGACTCACAGATGGCGTGGACGTCACTGCTCCGTGCTACGACGCTGGGCTTGGGTCCGTAACAGTCGCCGCGGCTCCTGCTTGGTCGGCAGAGAGGTTGATGTATGTGGTTGCCAGGGTGGATATGCAAATATAATCCCATGCCAACTGTCTGCCACCCTTCCATGGGCGCAGTGTGATTCCGTCTGGTCGGCCGGCAAAGCTAACAGAATCACGGTTCAGTAGTTTGCAGGGCTCTCTCTCCACTGGACACTGAGCAGAGGCAAGGCTTCTTTTAATGATGTCATTGACTTCGTCGTGTCTAGTGCCAACCACCAGATTTTCCACAGTGCAGGCCATGCAAACCATATTTGTCAGCATCTGCCTCGACGCAAATACACCTATGAACAGTGTGGATAGGGGCAGCAAGGCGGAGAGTGACTGCAATACAGAGCTCCTGCGGATCAAGATGTGTGCCTGTCGCAGACATGGGGACTGCCAAAAGGAAGTCCCCTGCATGGGGAGCCTGCACAGCTGTGAGGCGTGCACGATCACTAGGGGTTGTTGCTGCCTCCAGCAAAGCAGTGGCTTCTTTGTCTAGAATGGGGCTGTCCCAACTGGATTGTTTCTTGGCTTTCGGTATGGCTGGTCTGAGTGCTGAGTCTGCCATGGCACCTCTTTTCGTATCGCATTCCGTGTAGTGGCGGTCCTGTATCCCCGCTACATCACTCAGGGTGTCAAGTAGAATTTCCAGGTCATCTGATGCTGAGGAGGAAGACAGGAAGGCTGAGACAGCAATTTGGGTGGCGGTGCGGACACCCAAGCCACCGAACCTAACAGGAAGGGTGGCTTGTTTCCACTGGCATTCGTTAAGGGAGAGGTTAACAACTTTTTCCAGCATGGTCTTCAGTAAGAGGTCATACTCTTCAAGCTTTCGGCTGTTGTAAGATGGGGCGCACCTCTGAAAGTAGGTTAGCCTCGGAAGGGATAGGCATTTGGTGAGGAGATATAAGGCATCGTGGGCATCGATGTCACCTTTTCTTTCTTCCATCCTCCTAAGGTCTGCGATTTTCTTGTCAATGATCTCTTCAATGGCGTTAGATCCAAGGGGAGGGTGCTGTTCTCGGCCCTAATGACATGGGCTCCAGGCAAGGCAGACCTTATTCTAGCTACGATGTCTGGGTTGGAGGAGGGATATATATATATATATATATATATATATATATATATATATATATATATATATATATATATATATATATGTCGTACCTAGTAGCCAGAACGCACTTCTCAGCCTAATATGCAAGGCCCGATTTGCCTAATAAGCCAAGTTTTCATGAATTAATTGTTTTTCGACTACCTAACCTAATCTAACCTAACTTTTTCGGCTACCTAACCTAACCTAACCTATAAAGATAGGTTAGGTTAGGTTAGGTAAGGTTGGTTAGGTTCGGTCATATATCTACGTTAATTTTAACTCCAATAAAATAAATTGACCTCATACATAATGAAATGGGTAGCTTTATCATTTCATAAGAAAAAAAATTTAGAAAATATATTAATTCAGGAAAACTTGGCTTATTAGGCAAATCGGGCCTTGCATAGTAGGCCGAGTACGACGTTCTGGCTACTAGGTACAACATTATATATTGTGACGATAATCTCCTTCAAGAGATTGAGCCTGCTCTTCCCTCCACAATTACGTCGTTGAAATTATATAAAACTACTATGGAAGAAATGTCCAACAACGACAACAACACCAGCAAGGTTTGCCAGAGCGCAAAACGTATGCAGCCAGAGACACCTGTTCAGACTCAAACCGCCAAACTACCTGTTGATCGCTACCGGCTCCGCTGATTGGTCGCCGGCCGGGCTGCAACTGCACTCCACCCCCCCCATACTACTTGATGTCTGGGGTCGCCACGACCTCAGACCTCAGAATATTCTGTGCTTTCGCAGTTACCACTCCTCCCGGCTAGACGTTAGCGTATACTGAGAGAGGTGGTAGCTTAAAGCCAATATTCCAGCACCTTACCTTTATTTTTGTATTGCACTTCTTGTTATTTTGTCTTAACGTAACTTTTCATTGTGTCATTTAATTATTCTTATTATTTTGATTGATTGATTTTATTATACAAATTTGTTTGTCCATTTTTTCATGTTTTGATTTATTTAACGTAATTAAAATTTCATTGTTAAAGTTTACTTGTGTTTTGTGTGTCTTCTCCTTACCTTACCACAGACGAAGTTCCAGTTTTTCTATTTTTTTTTTATAACTATGTGACGAGGCCATACCCCTAGCCTTAGACAGCCGAACACCAACGCGTTACCATCACAATATATATATATATATATATATATATATATATATATATATATATATATATATATATATATATATATATATATATATATATCACTCCTTCTGAAGATGTATAATATACGAAAGTACTTAAGGAAATTCCTGTTTCAATTTCCTCCGTGGTCTGACATTGTCATATATATATATATATATATATATATATATATATATATATATATATATATATAACCCCTTCTAGGTTTAAAAAAAAAAAAAAAAAAAAAAAAAAATATATATATATTGTGACGATAATCTCCTTCAAGAGATTGAGCCTGCTCTTCCCTCTACAAATACGTCGCAACAAACTATATAAAACTACTAGGGAAGAAATGTCCAACAACAACAACAACATCTCCAAGGTTTGCCAGAGCGCAAAACGTATGCAGCCAGTGACACCTGTTCAGACTCAAACCGCCAAACTACCTGTCTTACTACCGGCTCCGCTGATTGGTCGCCGGCCGGGCTGCAACTGCACTCACCCCCCCCATACTACTTGATGTCTGGGGTCGCCACGACCTCAGACCATCAGAATATTCTGTGCTTCCGCGGTTACCACTCCTCCCGGCTAGACGTTAGCGTATACTGAGAGAGGTGGTAGCTTAAAGCCAATATTCCAGCACCTCACATTTCTTTTTGTATTGCACTTCTTGTTATTTTGTCTTAACGTAACTTTTCATTGTGTCATTTAATTATTCTTATTATTTTGATTGATTGATTTTATTATAAGAATTTGTTTGTCCATTTTTTTTCATGTTTTGATTTATTTAACGTAATTAAAATTTCATTGTTAAAGTTTACTTGTGTTTTGTGTGTCTTCTCCTTACCTTACCACAGACGAAGTTCAAGTTTTTTCTATTTTTTTTTATAACTATGTGACGAGGCCATACCCCTAGCCTTAAACAGCCGAACACCAACGCGTTACCGTCACAAGTTATATGGGGGCCTGTCCTAGGAGCTTCACTCAGGTACTGGTGCCAAGTGGTAATTTATGGTAAGCGTATTTAACTTTGTTAACGTAGCTTTACTATTTTTCATATTTAATTTCATTTTTATAAGGTGCGGTGTATTGTGCATTACAAGAGTAACATATGGTGAAGGTCAGACAACTTTGGATTACGTGGTGACTGTAGGCCGCAGTCATACTCTTAATTGGTCATCTCTCCCTCCGTGTTATTACTTGTGTTTACCATCTATGTCCCTTGAATATTTCTCATTTTGACAGATCATCATATTGGTACCCTGGTACTGTGGTCTGCCCCGGGTCAAGAGTACCCAATCTTCTGCAATCTGACTGTAGGAGGACAAAGAGGGCCATAATTCCTCTAACTCGAACTTTAGTTGCTGAATTGGGACCTCAGCAGCAGTTCTCGTCACCAGTTGACACCTCGCACCCCTACACGTCAGTCAGAGATGATGATACATACAACGGTAGGGAATTAGCTTACTTTTTCAGAGCACAAAAGTTCGCTAATTCTGTAAGTATCATATTAAATTCAGTGGGAAAAACTTGCTTTATGTCCTATAGAGACTTGGCAAGGTATGCCTACATCCTTGGACTACCAATTTTACTTTTGAGGCATTTAATTGTTTCATTTGTTTTCGAAACTCTGTTTCATTTGTTAGTAGGATTTTCTTGCCCTTATCCTCTTACATGAGTACCGGGTACAAGATTTCCTGCGCCCTTGATTTAATTTAATCATTTAACATCTTTTACTTAACTTTAATTGTTAAAGATCTCACAGGATAGGTACCAGTTGCCACGTTGTCCTGTTTCTGACATTCACTATTGAATATTCGTGTACCTTTATTTGCTAATTTCACCATGTTTCGTCTCCAAGCTTTCCGTACAAATCCAGCAGGTGAAATAGGGACTTTAAGTCGTGCCAAGAAGACTGAATTACAAACTCTTGCACATGAGTATCAACTAGAAGTTCCCTACCAAGCCAACAAAAATGACCTACACAACCTGTTGCTGGATTACTATTTAGAGCAAGGTAAGATAGACTCTGAAACTCATGAAACTTACTATATTGCAGAGAAAACTGACTTGGCAACGATGAAACTTAAACTAGAGCTGGCCAAGATTGAACGTGAGCAGCAAAGAGAAGCAGCTGCCATACGAAGGGAAGAACACGAACGTGAAGCTGCTTTGAGGAGAGACGAACAAGAACGCGAAGCTGCCTTGAGGAGAGAAGAACAAGAACGAGAAATCACCCTCAGAGAACGCGAGGCCGCCTTGAGGAGAGAAGAACACGAACGTGGACTCGCCCTCCACGAACGTGAGGTCGCCTTGCTCCATGAACGTGAGAGAGTACAGCTTGAAACAAAACAACGCGAGTTGGAAATACAACGCGAACATGACAAGCAACAAGCGACTCTGGCTCTAGAGTGTCGTCAACGCGAAATCGCCTTGGAAACTTCACACTTCACTCAACGCCAGCAAGCTACTGCCAATCTTCCCGTCAGTTTTAATATATCACATGCAAGTAAGTTAATGCCATCCTTTGTAGAAGCAGAAGTTGATGTGTTTTTCACCACCTTTGAAACACTTGCTAATCAACTCAGTTGGCCTGTCGACCAATGGGCCACACTTCTCAGAGTCCATCTTACAGGTAGAGCTGCAGTCACACTCAGTACTTTGGCGTCTGAGAATGACTACCACACTCTGAAACAAGCAGTGTTGGACGCCTACCTACTTTCCACCGAAAGTTATAGAAGGAAATTCCGTGACCACCTGAAGGCAAGTACCACTACCTTCCTCGAGTTTGCTAACACGAAACGGAGGTATTTCATGAAATGGCTGGAAGCAGCACATGTCTCTACTTTTACAGAACTCGTCAACCTGATGCTTGTTGAAGAATTCTTGAGGCGTGTGCCGCCTCCTGTCCGCCTCTACTTAGCAGATAAAGAAGAAACCGACTACCTGAAGTGTGCTAAGTCGGCTGACACTTACAGCCTCATCCACCGGCTGACACCCGAACCATCCTCCAGTAAGAAGTCGTGGTACAGTTACGAGAAGGTGAGCCCCGATCAAGCTGGTTCACAACTGTACTGCAAGTATTGTAGACTCTATGGACATACCATAGACAAGTGTGGTAAGTCTCAATACAAGGGAATCACTGACCAACAAAAACCCAAACCAACTCCTCCTAAGTCCGGTAAGCCTGTGATGAATGTTGGTGTTGAAGTTAATGATCTTTCTCTTTTCAGTAACCACCTGTATACTGGAACTGTCTCTGCTAACGGTTCAAATCCGGAGGGACGTTTCAAATTGAAGATCTTGAGGGACACAGCGGCTCTACAATCGATCATCTTGAAGTCGGCTGTGCCCAACATCACCTACACCGGAGAAACTGTCTTCATCACTGACCTCACTGCTACCACTCCATACCCTCTCGCCAGAGTCCACCTGGATTGTCCCTACGTGAACGGGGAAGTCCAAGTCGCCGTCAGGGAAAAGCCTTTTCCCATGCCTGGAGTGCAACTTCTCCTAGGCAACGACTTGGCAGAAGACCTGCAACCAACCAACCTCATCGTCATGGACAAACCCCAGGTGTGTAACTCTGTGCCAAGTAACCCTATTCTAGAGTATGTTCCAGCAGAGGTTCAAGAGAGTGATGAAGTTTCTCCTCCGGTTCTCGTGACCACCCGTGCACAAGCCGCACGTCCACAGCCAGCTGACTCTACTGCTACCACTGTCCCTCAAGACCCTCAGAAACTCCCCCCGCATCTGACCAAGTTGGAGTTCCGTAAGTTGCAGAGGGAAGATCTTACTTTAACACCATTGTTTTTCCAGGCTGAGACTCAACCCGACAGTATTCCTGGGTTCTTCCTAGAGAACGACTTGCTCTACCGCAGATATAGACCCAGTAAACTGAAGGAGGAGGACGATTGGGCCAACATCGAACAACTTGTGATTCCCACCAGCCTGCGGCCCACTATTCTACACCTGGCCCACGGAGCGCTCTCCCACTACGGCTTCAACAAGACTTACCATGGAATTCGTCAAGACTACTACTGGCCAGGTATGGTAAATAACGTCAAACAGTACGTAAAACAGTGTCATACATGCCAGATGGCAGGCAAACCGAACGTCTCCATTCCCAGAGCGCCACTGATTCCCATACAGGTGCCTGCGGAACCTTTCCACAGACTCATAATAGACTGTGTTGGTCCTTTACCTCGGACCAGTTCAGGTAACGCCTACATCCTAACCATCCTGTGTCCTACCACCAGATTTCCCATAGCAGTTCCAGTGAAGAACATCACGGCTGCTACGGTTATAAAACATCTATTGAAGATCTTCACTCAATACGGATTTCCCAGGGAGATTCAAAGTGACTGTGGTACCAATTTCACCAGTGATCTCTTCAAAAGGACACTGGAGGAGTTCAACATCAAACAGGTATTGTCCAGCCCCTATCATCCTGCTTCACAGGGTTCTCTTGAACGTAGTCATCAGACCATCAAAGCACTCTTGAAAAAGTTTTGTAGTGAAACCTCGAAGGATTGGGATAAGCAGATTGACCTTATAATGTGTATTTTCAGAAGTCTCCCCAATGAGTCCCTAGGAGTATCTCCTTATGAGATGCTCTACGGCCGTAAGTGCCGTACTCCCCTTAAGGCTTTCAAAGACTCTCTCCGAGATGCCACCTTCAGTGAGCATCAGAATGTGCCCCAGTTTCTTCAAAACCTTCAACACATTCTCGAGAGAGTCCACCGTTTTGCCCATGATAATCTATTGAAAGCCCAGGAGAGAATGAAAACTCATTACGACCAGACCAGCAAAGTAAGAAAATTCAAGCCGGGAGACTTCGTCCTTGCCTACTTCCCTATCCCAGGTTCACCTTTACAAAACAGGTTTTCAGGACCCTACTGCATCAAAGAGTGCAGGAAAAATAACAACTACGTAATAGAGACTCCAGATAGGCGGCGGAAGACCCAGCTGTGCCACGTCAACCTCCTGAAGCAATATAATGGTACTCCTCCCTCTTTCCTAATTAACTATTCCACCTTCACAGAACCCTACATCCACAGTGAGACCTTCCCAACTTCTCCTCCCGAAAGCACTGACAAGGAGTCAGCGCTTTCTAATTCCGAAATCCTTAATGATCTTCCCAAATACTTTCAGGATAATCATAGTGCACCTCTCGTCAAGATCTTCAGAGAACATCAAGAGTTGTTCCGAGATGACCCCCAAGAGTGTAATGTTACCCAGCACGACATCCAACTGCTCCCCGACACCCGGCCGATTCGTCAACCCTTCTACCGAATCAGCCCGAGCAAGAAGGAAGTCATGCGTGCTGAGGTGCAGTACCTCTTGGACCATGGACTGGCTACACCTTGTGAGTCCCCCTGGGCCTCACCTTGTATCTTGGTGCCCAAACCCCAAGGTAAGGTGCGGTTATGCACTGACTATCGTAAACTGAACAATGTCACTGTCAAGGATGCTTACCCCTTGCCAAGGATAGATGACATCCTTGATGCCATTGGTAGTGCCCAGTACTTGTCCCAAGTGGACTTGCTTAAGGGGTACTATCAAGTGTGTCTAACGGAGCGCGCTAAAGAGATATCTGCCTTCATCACTCCTTTTGGACTTTTCAGATATGAACGCCTTCCTTTCGGACTATGTAATGCCCCGGCCACCTTTCAAAGAGCTGTCAACCGTGTCATCCAGGGCTTGGATAACACATACGCCTACCTGGACGTTATCGTCGTAGCCTCCAACACCTGGAGTGAACATCTGCTCCAGCTGCGACGTCTGTTCTCCAAGCTCCTGACAGCCGGCCTCACCATCAACCTGGGCAAGTCCACTTTTGCGAAAGGTAAAGTGCGTTATCTGGGTCATGTTATTGGGAGTGGCAGCATAGCTCCGTTAGACTCACACACTCAAGCCATCCAACAGTATCCACAGCCTACCACCAGGAAGCAGCTCCTGCGCTTCCTTGGTCTTGCCTCTTACTACCGTAGGTTTGTGAGGAATTTCAGTACAGTCGCCACACCTCTAATTCTATTAACCAGTCCCAAGCAACGGTATAATTGGACCATACAGCAAACCGTTGCTTTCGAACAACTCAAATTCCTCCTCTGTTCTAACCCCATTCTCGCCTCTCCAGATATCACCAAGCCTTTCGTCCTTCAAGTCGACGCCAGTGGTACCGGCGTTGGTGGTGTCCTGATGCAACCACGAGGCGAGGAGGTTCTACCTGTCAGCTACTACAGCTACAAACTGAAACCACACCAGAGGAACTACAGCACTATTGAAAAGGAGCTACTATCCATCGTCCTGAACCTCCAACACTTCGCTCCGTACCTACAAGGCGCCAGGTCTACCACCATCTTCTCAGACCACAACCCTCTCCGCTTCCTACATCAAGCCCAATTCACCAACCAGCGTCTTCTACGATGGGCTCTGTATTTACAAGACTTCAACCTGGAGATCCGCTATATCAAGGGTTCTGACAACACCATAGCCGATGCCCTCTCCAGAGTTTATGAAGTAGAAGCGACTCCATCCATTACTCCACCACATAACGACGTACTTCTTCCAGAACCGCAGGCTTCGGGGAGAGTTGTGATGATAATCTCCTTCAAGAGATTGAGCCTGCTCTTCCCTCTACAAATACGTCGCAACAAACTATATAAAACTACTAGGGAAGAAATGTCCAACAACGACAACAACATCTCCAAGGTTTGCCAGAGCGCAAAACGTATGCAGCCAGTGACACCTGTTCAGACTCAAACCGCCAAACTACCTGTCTTACTACCGGCTCCGCTGATTGGTCGCCGGCCGGGCTGCAACTGCACTCGCCCCCCAGATACTACTTGATGTCTGGGGTCTCCACGACCTCAGACCTCAGAATATTCTGTGCTTCCGCGGTTACCACTCCTCCCGGCTAGACGTTAGCGTATACTGAGAGAGGTGGTAGCTTAAAGCCAATATTCCAGCACCTCACATTTCTTTTTGTATTGCACTTCTTGTTATTTTGTCTTAACGTAACTTTTCATTGTGTCATTTAATTATTCTTATTATTTTGATTGATTGATTTTATTATAAGAATTTGTTTGTCCATTTTTTTTCATGTTTTGATTTATTTAACGTAATTAAAATTTCATTGTTAAAGTTTACTTGTGTTTTGTGTGTCTTCTCCTTACCTTACCACAGACGAAGTTCCAGTTTTTTCTATTTTTTTTTATAACTATGTGACGAGGCCATACCCCTAGCCTTAAACAGCCGAACACCAACGCGTTACCGTCACAATATATATATATATATATATATATATATATATATATATATATATATATATATATATATATATATATATATATATATATATATATATATATATATATATATATATATGTCGTACCTAGTAGCCAGAACGCACTTCTCAGCCTACTATGCAAGGCCCAATTTGCCTAATAAGCCAAGTTTTCATGAATTAATTGTTTTTCGACTACCTAACCTACCTAACCTAACCTAACCTAACTTTTTCGGCTACCTAACCTAACCTAACCTGTAAAGATAGGTTAGGTTAGGTTAGGTAGGGTTGGTTAGGTTCGGTCATATATCTACGTTAATTTTAACTCCAATAAAAAACAATTGACCTCATACATAATGAAATGGGTAGCTTTATCATTTCATAAGAAAAAAATTAGAGAAAATATGTTAATTCAGGAAAACTTGGCTTATTAGGCAAATCGGGCCTTGCATAGTAGGCTGAGAAGTGCGTTCTGGCTACTAGGTACGACATATATATATATATATATATATATATATATATATATATGTCGTACCTAGTAGCCAGAAAGCACTTCTCGGCCTACTATGCAAGGCCCGATTTGCCTAATAAGCCAAGTTTTCCTGAATTAATATATTTTCTTTAATTTTTTTCGTATGAAATGATAAAGCTACCCATTTCATTATGTATGAGGTCAATTTTTGTTATTGGAGTTAAAACTAACGTAGATATATGACTGAACCTAACCAACCCTACCTAACCTAACCTAACCTATCTTTATAGGGTAGGTTAGGTTAGGTAGCCGAAAAAGTTAGGTTAGGTTAGGTAGCCGAAAAAGTTAGGTTAGGTTAGGTAGCCGAAAAAGTTAGGTTAGGTTAGGTTAAGTAGGTTAGGTAGTCGAAAAACAATTAATTAATGAAAACTTGGCTTATTAGGCAAATTGGGCCTTGCATAGTAGGCTGAGAAGTGCGTTCTGGCTATTAGGTACGACATATATATATATATATATATATATATATATATATATATATATATATATATATATATATATATATATATATATATATATATATATATATATATATATATATATATATATATATATATAGGTCAAGGTTGAAAAAGGTCATATCAATATATAGGTTGAAAAAGGTCAATGACTCCCCTGGAACCATCCAAGCATGGCACAACCTTCTCCTGTTTGGTAACATATGCCAAGCTGTCCCTGCAAGGAGAGACAAATCACTAGCTTCGTCGGTCATTATGGCTATAAATAGTTTTCCTAGAGAGGACAACCAGGCACCCCTCCCCACCCGTGCCAAAAACACCCACCGCAGGAAAGGTATCAACAGCAGAACTGAGGCATCCAGAATCAGAGCAACAGTCAGCAAGAAAATAGAAGAAGGCAACACAATAGGGGCGATCAGAGTCATGACCAGTGAAGACACAGTTGCCACCAGTGATGCCCATACAGCACAAGCCCTGAGGGAATAACACCCACCCAGAGCTCCTCGTGACGACAGTGTTCCCCTAGTCGGTGTCACCAGAGCAGAACCCCTGTGTGTGCTCGAATCCATGGTGCATAAAGCAGCTTTATCCTTCCCACCAGGATCAGCAGGTGGGTTCACAGGACTACGACCCAACCATATCAAACAAATGCTCAACCCTGCACTGGGAGACATTGCACAGGGCCTCCTGGTGGAACTAACTAGATTCGCCAACACATGTCTAGCTGGCAACATACCAGAGACCATACGGCCTCTCTTTTTTGGCGCTACCCTCTGTGCCCTGAGGAAAAAAGATGGAGGAATCAGACCGATAGCTGTGGGCAATTCACTCCGGCGTCTCGTCGCTAAGGCTGCTGCTAGAGCAGTTAGTCAGGCAGCAGCCGACATGCTGAAGCCAAAACAGCTTGGGTTTGGCATTCCCCAAGGGTGTGAGGCAGCGGCTCATGCAGCTAGAGCCTACATTGCCAACATTACGGATGAAAAAGCCCTGATAAAGCTGGACTTCAAAAATGCTTTCAATCTGGTTAGAAGGGATGCAGTACTCAATGCAGTTCATCGCCTTTTTCCTTCCCTCTACCCGTTTGTAAACTCATGCTATAACAAGAATCTAACTCTGTTTTTTGGGGAACATGAAACTGAATCACAAGAAGGTGTCCAACAGGGTGACCCCCTTGCTCCTTTTCTTTTCTGCCTAGTTATCAAGGAAGTCACCGATAACCTGTCCAGTGAGCTCAACATTTGGTTTTTGGACGATTGTACTCTAGCCGGCTCCCCAGCCTCACTCTTGGACGACATAAGAATAATTCAGGAGCAAGGAGCAAGCCTAGGCCTCACTCTGAACCCTTCCAAGTGCGAAATAACCTCCACCAACCAGTAAATAATAGAGCAAATAAAGGTTGTTTTGCCTGACATTCATACAACCAACCCTGAGGACAGCACACTCCTAGGTGCTCCTCTTGGAAGGAATGCCATCGACGGGGTCCTTGGTAAGAAGATCACTGACCTGAAGAGGATGAACGAGAGGATTGAAGACATCGATGCTCATGATGCACTTTACCTCATCACCAGATGCTTGTCCCTCCCCAGGCTGACCTACTTTCTAAGATGTTCGCCATCTTTCAACAATATTAAATTAGAAGAGTACGACAGCTTGCTGAAATCAACACTAGAAAAAGCCCTCAATCTTTCCCTCAGCGACTTACAGTGGAAACAGGCCTCCCTTCCTGTCAGACTCGGGGGCCTTGTCGTGCGCACAGCAACACAAATTGCTGTACCAGCGTTCCTGTCCTCTTCAGTGGGGTCTGACAACTTGGTGAAGGAAATCCTACCTGAGCACCTAGTTCAACAGGCTGGGGTACATGATCCCAGTTTCACAGACTGCACAACCAAATGGGTCTCTCTCGCAGGACCAGCACCCCAACCACCGCCTTCTGAAGCCCACAAGCAATCCAGCTGGGATCGCCCCATTGCCGACCAAGAAGCTGCGACTTTGCTAGAAGCTGCGACAACACCACATGACACTGCCCGACTTAGAGCTGTAGCAGCTCCCCATGCAGGTGATTTCCTATTAGCAACCCCAATGTCAGCAACCGGCACCCGTCTCACACCGCAGGCCCTCCGAATTGCCGTGGCTCTCCGCCTCGCTGCCCCAATCCACACTGAATACAGGTGTATTTGCGGCGAGGCAGAGGCCGACAGATACGGACGGCATGGCCTTCTCTGCCAAAGGACAGGAGGATGGCATGCAAGACACGGCGAGGTCAATGACATTATTAAGAGAAGCCTTACCACAGCCGGTTGTCCAGCAGAGAGAGAGCCCCGTTACCTAATGTCCCGCAACTCTGATGAGCCTGTCGGTCGCCCAGATGGAATCACAGTGAACCCCTGGAAGAATGGTAGACAGTTGGTGTGGGACTACACATGCGTTTCAACTTTAGCCAATACCTATGTTGACTTCAGTGCTACACAAGCAGGAGGAGCTGCCAATCACTGGGAAGCGGCCAAGTCACGTAAATACAGGGACCTTGAGCACCACTACAATTTTGTCCCCATTGCCTCAGAGACACTTGGTGCCTGGGGTAAAAGTGCTGCTAGCTTTTTGAAGGAGTTTGGGTCTAAGCTAATCGAAACAACTAGAGACCCTAGAGCTGCCAGTTTTCTTTTTCAGCGCCTTAGTGTGGCAATCCAGAGAGGAAATGCTCACTGCATCCATGGTTCCTGCCCGCCATCTGAGGAGCTGGAAAAGCTGTACAACTTGTGACAAGCAGCCTTGCACCCTGCATGTAATCAATATTGTAACTTTTTTTGTGTAATGACATTTTCAAATAAAGTTAGATATATATACACACATACCAAAAGAATAGGGGTGGTAGGAGAAGAAAATATCACAGTGTTCAGTGAGGATCCACAAGGTCTTCTCTGAGTACTCTTTATTTTCTTCTCCGAGGCTATGGGTCCCTACACTTGCACCAGAGGTGGTACCCGTTCTAGGTTTAAATATATATATATATATATATATATATATATATATATATATATATATATATATATATATATATATATATATATATATATATAGTCTGTATATATATATCTGTATATATATATATAGTATATATAGTGTGAAGTAGTCTCCTCCAACCCAGACATCGTAGCTAGAATAAGGTCTGCCTTGCCTGGAGCCCATGTCATTAGGGCCGAGAACAGCACCCTCCTTGGAGCTCCCCTCGGGTCTAACGCCATTGAGGAGATCCTCGACAAGAAAATCGCAGACCTTAGGAGGATGGAAGACAGAATAGGTGACATCGATGCCCACGATGCTTTTTATCTCCTCACCAAATGCCTATCCCTTCCGAGGCTAACCAACTTTCTGAGGTGCGCCCCATCTTACAACAACCCAAAGCTTGACGAGTATGACCTCCTACTGAAGACCATGCTGGAAAAAGTTGTTAACCTCTCCCTCAACGAATGCCAGTGGAAACAAGCCACTCTTCCTGTCAGGCTCGGTGGCTTGGGTGTCCGCACCGCCACCCAAATTGCTGTCCCAGCCTTCCTGTCTTCCTCCTCAGCATCAGATGACCTGGTTAAGGAAATTCTACCTGACACCCTGAGTGATGTAGCGGGGATACAGGACCCCCACTAAACGGAATGCGACACGAAATGGGGTGCCATGACAGACCCAGCACTCAGACCAGCCATGCCGAAAGCCAAGAAACAATCAAGTTGGGACAGCCCCATTGTAGACAAAGAAGCCACAGCTTTGCTGGAGGCAGCAACAACCCCCAGTGATCGTGCACGCCTCACAGCTATGCAGGCTCCCCATGCAGGGGACTTCCTTCTGGCAGTCCCTATGTCTGCGACAGGCACACGTCTTGATCCGCAGGAGCTCCGTATTGCAGTCGCTCTCCGCCTTGCTGCCCCTATCCACACTGTTCACAGGTGTATTTGCGGCGAGGCAGATGCTGACGAATATGGATTGCATGGCCTGCACTGTGGAAAATCGGGTGGTTGGCACACTAGACACGACGAAGTCAACGACATCATTAAAAGAAGCCTTGCCTCTGCTCAGTGTCCAGCGGAGAGAGAGCCCCGCAACCTACTGAACCGTGACTCTGTTAGCTTTGCCGGCCGACCAGACGGAATCACACTGCGTCCGTGGAAGGGTGGCAGGCAGTTAGCATGGGACTATACTTGCGTATCCACCCTGGCAACGACATACATCACCCTCTCTGCCGGTACGGCAGGAGCCGCAGCGACACACAGAGAAAAACAAAAGTCAGTCAAGTACAGGCAATTAGATCAAAGGTACAATTTCGTTCCAATAGGGTCTGAGACCCTAGGCCCATGGGGTGAGAGTGCAAGAAGGTTTCTTAAGGATCTTGGTTCCAAGCTCATTGACACCACAAGAGACCCTAGAGCAGCAAGTTTTCTCTTTCAGCGCCTCAGTGTCGCGATCCAGAGGGGAAATGCCCGCTGCATCCTCGGTTCCTGCCCGGCGTCGGAGGAGTTCGAGGAAATCTACAGCCTCTAGGAAGCGAACTTTTTCTTGTGTCCTCTTAATGTTTATTTTTTGTATAAAATCAGATATGTAACTGTATAACCTTGCATAATAAAGTGTACATCATAATAAAAAAAAAAAAGGGGGTGGTAGGAGAAGTGAACACTCTTTCGTATTCAGAGTTAAATGTCAAGTTTTTCCCTGAGTGCTCTGTGTTCCCTTCTCTGAGGCTGTGGGTCCCTATAATTGCACCAGTGGTGGTATCCCCCTATATATATATATATATATACATACATACATATATATACATACATATATATATATATATATATATATATATATATATATATATATATATATATATATATATGAATGAAAACTCACACCCCAGAAGTGACTCGAACCCATACTCCCAGAAGCAACGCAACTGGTAACTACAGGGCGCCTTAATCCGCTTGACCATCACGGCCGTCAAAAGGAAGTGATAGCCGAGGCTATTTGAGCCACTTCCCCGACGGCAACTCGGATGGTAATCTTGGGCATAGCATTTCACCAAATCACCTCATTCTTTGGGGCACACGTGAGGAACACAAATGCGAACAAGCCTGAATGGTCCCCAGGACTATATGCGAATGAAAACTCACCCCAGAAGTGACTCGAACCCATACTCCCAGAAGCAACGCAACTGGTAACTACAGGGCGCCTTAATCCGCTTGACCATCACGGCCGTCAAAAGGAAGTGATAGCTGAGGCTATTTGAGCCACTTCCCCGACGGCAACTCGGATGGTAATCTTGGGCATAGCATTTCACCAAATCACCTCATTCTTTGGGGCACACGTGAGGAACACAAATGCGAACAAGCCTGAATGGTCCCCAGGACTATTCAGGCTTGTTCGCATATATCCTTTTGACGGCCGTGATGGTCAAGCGGATTAAGGCGCCCTGTAGTTACCAGTTGCGTTGCTTCTGGGAGTATGGGTTCGAGTCACTTCTGGGGTGTGAGTTTTCATTCGCATATAGTCCTGGGGACCATTCAGGCTTGTTCGCATTTGTGTTCCTCACGTGTGCCCCAAAGAATGAGGTGATTTGGTGAAATGCTATGCCCAAGATTACCATCCGAGTTGCCGTCGGGGAAGTGGCTCAAATAGCCTCGGCTATCACTTCCTTTTGACGGCCGTGATGGTCAAGCGGATTAAGGCGCCCTGTAGTTACCAGTTGCGTTGCTTCTGGGAGTATGGGTTCGAGTCACTTCTGGGGTGTGAGTTTTCATTCGCATATAGTCCTGGGGACCATTCAGGCTTGTTCGCATATATATATATATATATATATATATACACATATATATTAACGAGCGGCTCTATTAACGATCATTTCCAGTAACGAGCGAGCCACCTGCAGCAAATTTGTCTCTATTGACGAGCTTCACCTCTATTAATGAGCAAAACCGCATTTTTTTTTTTTTTTTTGCAGGGATATTCCTGCGCTGGCCCTAAACCTCTGGCTGGCCCACTAAGTGTTGCTTGTTTCTGTTTTACTTGGGCGGAGTATGAGTATTTATTACTCGTATGGTCGCTTCAGTAAGATTTTGCCATACGTGTTTAACAACTTCTGCTCTGCTGAATCTAAGTTGAAATCTTAATGGGTTTGTAACTGTGCACTGTGTTAGATAATGTTCCAGTGGTCTGTCGGGCATTTCTCCACAGTGTTGACATTTCCTCTCATCTTCCGGAACCTGTAAGCCAATTTCCCATGCACATGGGTATCCAAGCCTGATGCGATATAAGTGCACTTATGTTGCTCTACTGCTTCCTTTCATCAAACTATGTGGTTTGTAGTTGGTTGAATTCTTGTACCAACCCGCAGATCCTGATGTTGCAACTGCTGTGTTGTGGTCACTGTACATCTTTTGCATTGCTCTGTTTCTAATTACTTTCTTAATCTGTGATAGACTCTGTGGTATGTAAATGTCTACATTTCTTCTCTTAGTTGCAAGTTTTGCAGCTTCGTCTGCAATGTCATTTCCAATTATTCCCACATGACATGGCACCCAGTTGATAAGTACCTGTCAGCCTTGTCGTTTGAGTGTTTGCATTAATGATATTACATTTGTGATCAGATGTATGTTATCACATATGTGTTCTTGTTGCAAGGTTTCAATGGCGGTTCTCGAATCTGTATGTATGATAACATGTTGTCGGTATCACATGGTGCTTCGTAGTGTCTCGTGGGTTCTCGCAAATTTTCGGACGCCTCCGACGCCAGTGTTGTTGTATCGCACACGACAAGCATCCCTCTGGATTTATTTGCGTTTTTCTTTGTGTTTTTAGTGGTTTTGTGACTACAATTTGTAACGCACGATGTCGCCAAAGAAGCTGCTTGCTAAAGATAGTGTTGTCAAGAGGAAGAAAGACACAATTACTGTGGATTTGAAGAAGGAAATTATAGCAAAGCATGAGTGTGGTGTCTGTGTGGCTGATCTCACAAGGGAGTATGGCAGGTCCTCATCAACAATTTACACCATTAGTAAGGGAATGAGGAGGTAAGGGAGGATGCTGCCTCTTCCACAGAGATTAGCAGTCTCCGTGGTGTAGTGATAAGACACTCGCCTGGCGTTCCGCGAGCGCTATGTCATGGGTTCGTATCCTGGCCGGGGAGGATTTACTGGGCGCAATTCCTTAACTGTAGCCTCTGTTTAACGCAACAGTAAAATGTGTACTTGGATGAAAAAACGATTCTTCGCGACAGGGGATCGTATTCCAGGGACCATAGGATTAAGGACTTGCCCGAAACGCTACGCGTACTAGTGGCTGTACAAGAATGTAACAACTCTTGTATATATCTCAAAAAAAAAATAAAAAATATCTCAAAATCAGGGAAGTGTTGGGAATGTTTGAAAAGGTGAATGCATTCTTGGAAAAGCTGCTCAGATAAAGCAGTGACAACCCGGTGTGTGAAAATGTTTTATTAATTTATCACTTTGTGAAAGTGTTATCACTTTCGCAGGTATATGTCGCTTCAACGTGACACTTTTTTCTCTTGAATGCACCCAAACACCGCGCTCAAGCATCATTTGAGCAAATACTTCAATAAAATCAAATTCTTATCCGAGCGACTTGGGGATAGTATAAACATGTTTGCCATGAAATTTCCGTTTTCTTTAATAGCCACATAGCCTATTTAGGAGAACGGCAATGTAATGTATCTTCGTGGTAAGACCATTGTATTGTTGACTCGATGAGTGTAATCGATATAGTTTATTATTTGGTTCTGGTCTAACGTATCCTTGTGTGACATTTGAAATGAAATTTGGGTGAAATTCCCAAGAAGAGAGAGTCCGCCTGACTCAGAGGTGGATTCTCCTTCCACACCATAACCCCTCTCCTCCTTCCCACCTCCCCTTCGTCTCCCTCAAGCCAGCAACTACTCCTCATAAGGTAAAGTAAACATTAAAACAGTATAACAAAACATTTATAATTACATGTGCAGTATTATATTTACATAAAAAAATGTCATACAAGTATGGATGTTTTTGGGAGTGGAACGGATTAAATTTATTTCCTTTATTTTAAATGGGGAAATTTATTTCTTAAGACGAGTTTTCCAGATAACGAGCTCGGTGCCAGAACAAATTAAACTCGTTAATAGAGGTTCCACTGTATATATATATATATATATATATATATATATATATATATATATATATATATATATATATATATATATATATATATATATATATATATATATGTCGTACCTAGTAGCCAGAACGCACTTCTCAGCCTACTATTCAAGGCCTGATTTGCCTAATAAGCCAAGTTTTCATGAATTAATATATTTTCTCTAATTTTTTTCTTATGAAATGAAAAAGCTACCCATTTCATTATGTATGAGGTCAATTTTTTTTATTGGAGTTAAAATTAACGTTGATATATGACCGAACCTAACCAACCCTACCTAACCTAACCTAACCTATCTTTATAGGTTAGGTTAGGTTAGGTAGCCGAAAAAGTTAGGTTAGGTTAGGTTAGGTAGGTTAGGTAGTCGAAAAAACATTAATTCATGGAAACTTGGCTTATTAGGCAAATTGGGCCTTGCAAAGTAGGCCAAAAAGTGCGTTCTGGCTACTAGGTACGACATATATATATATATATATATATATATATATATATATATATATATATATTGGCACCAGAGGTGGTACCCAGTACTATATATAAATATATATATATATATATATATATATATATATATATATATATATATATATATATATATGTGTCGTACCTAGTAGCCAGAATGCACTTCTAGGCCTACTATTCAAGGCTCGATTTGCCTAATAAGCCAAGTTTTCCTGAATTAATATATTTTCTCTAATTTTTTTCTTATGAAATGATAAAGCTACCCATTTCATTATGTTTGAGGTGAATTTTTTTTTATTGGAGTTAAAATTAACGTAGATATATGACCGAACCTAACCAACCCTACCTAACCTAACCTAACCTATCTTTATAGGTTAGGTTCGGGTAGGTAGCCGAAAAAGTTAGGTTAGGTTAGGTAGTCGAAAAACAAATACTTCATGAAAACTTGGCTTATTAGGCAAATTGGGCCTTGCATAGTAGGCTGAGAAGTGCGTTCTGGCTACTAGGTACGACATATATATATATATATATATATATATATATATATATATATATATATATATACATAAGGCACAACTCTCCTAAACACGAGAGTGAAGTATACAACTTTAGAACACTTTCCCACCAGGAGACTCGAACCCTAGCCAGCACAGAAGCCTTCCAGCAACTGGCATAACAGGTACGCCTTAACCCACTCCACCACTTGCTCAGACCCCTAAAAGAGATGGTAATTTCGGAGTATTTAACACTCCAAAGACCACCACCTCCCAAGAGCACTTATGCAAGCATCTACCTCAGTTTCATTGTAAAATTTTACTCTTAAATCTAATCTTACCCTATTCCAATTATATTTTAAATTTATTTGTATTGATCTATATCATTTATTGAAATCAATTATTGATCTCATTTTTGTTCTTTTAATTAAATTCATACTAATTATAAGTTAAAACTAAGCTTAATAAAAAATTTTATCTCTAAGATTATTTTACTTTACAATTATCATTTGTCAAATTTTTTTATACATTCATCTTGTCAGTCTCTACTGATTTTTTGTTCTCTCCACCAAACTTGTGTATCCTCCATGGCTATCTAGTGACCTTAATTCTACCTCTAATTGTTTCAATTCTTTTGTTTACTTGCATTTATTGTTGTGTTTTGCCATAATTATTCTCTAATTTAGCAGACTCAATACTTTGTAAGCTCTTATTGTATTGTTATATTATTATATTGTTGTGTTTTGCTATAATTACTTTCTATTTTACAGCAGATTTGCTTTCATCTGTTCCTGTAACTGCTCATCTTATTGTATCGTGACATTCTTATCTATATTGATATATATTATCTATCTATTGTTACTTACAGTGTACCTGAGAGCACTTGTAAGCAATCTACCTCATTTTTCATTTTTGCTCAATTTGTTTTTGTATTGCTTAGTCTTGTTTATATTTTTGTTTTGTATATCTATATCTTGTGTTTTGTATAGTCCATGTTTATATGTTTTTTCTTTAATCTCATTTATTACCTAGGTTGCCTAGCCTAGCCATACTCCCTTACTCCATTGTACCCCTGTAAGCCCCTTTTGTGTTTGTTTTACACAGTATTGTGTACATTTTTTTCCCCTATTTTATAGCTTATTTCTACCTTGTAATCTGCCTTTCTTTCCTTGTTTTTCCTGCAATCAGCTTTTTTTAATGCAGTCAAGTATAGACCCAGAACTTAACCTCTTATCCACTATCTATGACAATAATCACTTTAATGATCTAAATTGCAGATATTTTGCAGCACATGATGTAAACAATGTAGTAACTCATAATCACAATATCTCTGTAATCAATTTGAATGTTAGATCCCTAGTTAAACACTTCGATGATGTTAGTGCCTTGATTGAAGCTATTGACAACAAATTCTCTTTTATTATACTTACTGAAACATGGTTGAAAGAGGATACTACTCAACTCTTTAACATGCCTAACTACTCAGCAATTCACAACTGTCGTCAACTTCAGAGAGGTGGTGGCACTGCTCTTTACTACCACCAAGAACTAACATGCTTAAAAGAAATTAGAACTAGAGACTGCTATGGGGAGTATATCTTCGCCAGCTTCAGAGTCAAGGGTGCCGAGTCTGTCCTGTCTGTGGGTGCAGTTTATGGAATTCCTAACACTGATGTGTCCGAATTCAACTCAAACCTTAGAAATCTAATACTTGATAACAGACTGAACAAAAACCACCTAATTATTGCAGGGGACTTTAATATTGACCTCTGCGAGCCAGAACACCCTACTGCTGTTAGCTTCCTCAACTGTATGAACTCCTGCTTCCTCATACCCTTAATCACTAGACCTACTAGAATCACTGATAGCACTGCCACGTCTCTAGATCACATCTGGACAAACATAACCTCTCCGCTTACTTCAGGTATAATCACCGATAGCACTACAGACCATTACCCCACATTTCTCTTAACTAACATTAGAAAACCACCTCTTGAGTCAAGAGAGATACGTTTTAGACTACACAATGAAACTGCTATAGACAATTTTATAACTGCTACTGATAATGTCAACTGGGAGTCCGAGTTAGGTAACATAGAGGACATCAACCTAGCAGTTCAATCTTTTCTTCAAAAAACTCTTAGCCTTTATAATACCCACTGTCCTATGCTTACAAAACAAGTCACAACCAAAAGGCTTAACAATCCCTGGCTTACAAAGGGAATACTTAAATCTATTAATAAAAAACATGACCTTGAGAAGAAGTATAGGTTAGGAATTGTCTCCAAAGAATTCTCAAAGAATTACTCATTATTGCTATCTAGGATAATTAGACGAGCCAAAACTAAATACTACGAAGATAAATTTACCCAAATAAAGAGCAACATTAAGCAAACTTGGAGTACAATTTCACAAATATTGGGATCAAAGAAGTCTATAAATAACAAACCAACACTCCTGTCTAATAACGATGGTCAGCTTTCAGCCTCTGATTCTGCTATTGAGTTCAATAGGTTCTTCTCTTCCATTGGTTCATCCCTTGCTAATGATATTCCATCTTCCAGTACTGACATTAAGGACTATCTTACAGGTAACTATCCACAGTCTCTGTACCTAAAGCCTATTAATTCCACTGACGTATATGAGATAATCCTTTCCCTTAAAACCAAGTCTGGTGCCCTTGAGGAGATACTAACTTTAATCTACAAAAAAGCCTCCAGATCTTTAGCCCCTGCTATTGCTTTGCTCTTCAACAAGTCACTTGAACTCCAAACCTTTCCAGATATTCTAAAAAAGCGAGAGTAACGCCTGTCCACAAATGTGGTGATCTCACAGATGTTAACAACTACAGACCTATATCAATCCTGCCAAACTTGTCAAAAAATTTTGAAAAACTAATCTATAAGCAGCTTTACTCATATCTAGCCAAACTCAATATACTTAGCCCTTGCCAATATGGCTTCAGGCCCAAAAAAAGCACTAACGATGCACTTATTAGTATGCTTAACTCGATTCATACAGCTCTTGATCAAAATGAGTTCCCTGTTGGGTTATTTGTGGACCTGCGTAAAGCTTTCGATACTGTCAACCACCAAAACCTTCTTCTTAAATTACATCATTATGGTGTCAGAGGACACTCCCTACAATACCTCAAATCCTACCTTACTGACAGGCTCCAATGTGTTTCTGTGAATAATACAATTTCTCCCACACTACCCATCAACATTGGTGTTCCCCAGGGCAGCATACTTGGCCCTCTCCTCTTTCTCATCTACATTAATGACCTTCCAAATGCCTCCCAACACCTCAAACCAATTCTATTTGCTGATGACACAACCTTCATTTACTCCAGTCCTGATCCCCTTGCTCTAAATGCCACAGTAAATACTGAGCTTAATAAAGTCCATCTGTGGCTAACTGCCAATAAACTCACCCTTAACATTGACAAAACTTTCTATATTCTGTTTGGCAATAAATCCTCTAATCAAATAAATCTCAAAATAAACAATACCCAAATTTGTAACAAATTAGATGGCAAATTCCTTGGCATTCTCATTGACCACAAGCTGAATTTCCAGGGACACATTCTAAACATATCAAAAAAAGTTTCAAAAACTGTGGGCATTCTTTCTAAGATCAGATATTATGTACCACGCCCTGCCCTGGTGACTCTCTATTACTCCCTTATCTATCCATATCTCAACTATGGTATTTGTGCTTGGGGCTCTACTACCCAAAATCACTTACGTCCTCTAATTACTCAACACAAAGCTGCTATTAGGACAATATCCAATTCTGGCCCCAGACATCACTCGGTACCCCTACTCAAATCTCTGAATATGTTAGACATTAAGTCACTGCACATTATCTCATGTGTATTATACATATATAAAACGCTAAACTATAATGCCAATCCTGATCTCAAAAGTTTCATAGAAGGTTGTAACAGAACCCATGAGCACCACACCAGAAATAAATACAGTTTTGATATTCCTAGAGTACGACTAAATCAAACCAGAAATGCTCTACAAATCAAGGGGCCCAGAATGTGGAATGACCTTCCCAACCATGTTAAAGACTGTACCTCTCTCAACCAGTTTAAGTTAAAAACGAAGCTATACCTAATAAATTCCATGTAACCCACCTTACCCCCCTGTTGTCAACCCATGTATGTTTTTTGTTTTTTTGTTTTTCAAATCAACGCTGTTTGAATGTAATTTTCTGTAATAATTTGTAATTGTATTTGTGCTGCTTTTTCAACAATGTTCCCCCCTCTTTTACCTCTATTTTTTATATGTACTCATCACATCTTTTCTTTTTACCCATTAGTTTTAAGCTTTAGTCATTAATGTTTTTCCTGCCCGAAACGCTTTGCGTAATAGTGGCTTTAGGCATTGTATGTACTAGCTCTATCTATAAAGCCAACAAACTTTGTAAAATCTCTTTATGTATGTACCTTACCTAAATAAAAATTATTATTATTATTATTATAAGAGCACTAGAGCAAGTGAGGGGTCATTTTTACGTTTTTTCATCAAGTCCCTGTTAATAGGGGAGAACACTGTGTCTATGTTTAAGGCACAACTCTCCTAAACACGAGAGTGAAGTATACAACTTTAGAAACACTTTCCCACCAGGAGACTCGAACCCTAGCCAGCACAGAAGCCTTCCAGCAACTGGCATAACAGGTACGCCTTAACCCACTCCACCACTTGCTCAGACCCCTAAAAGAGATGGTAATTTCGGAGTATTTAACACTCCCAAGACCACCACCTCCCAAGAGCACTAGAGCAAGTGAGGGGTCATTTTTACGTTTTTTTCATCAAGTCCCTGTTAATATGGGAGAACACTGTGTCTATGCTTAAGGCACAACTCTCCTAAACACGAGAGTGAAGTATACAACTTTAGAAACACTTTCCCACCAGGAGACTCGAACCCTAGCCAGCACAGAAGCCTTCCAGCAACTGGCATAACAGGTATGCCTTAACCCACTCCACCACCTGCTCAGACCCCAAAGAGATGGTAATTTCGGAGTATTTAACACTCCAAAGACCACCACCTCCCAAGAGCACTAGAGCAAGTGAGGGGTCATTTTTACGTTTTTTCATCAAGTCCCTGTTAATATGGGAGAACACTGTGTCTATGCTTAAGGCACAACTCTCCTAAACACGAGAGTGAAGTATACAACTTTAGAAACACTTTCCCACCAGGAGACTCGAACCCTAGCCAGCACAGAAGCCTTCCAGCAACTGGCATAACAGGTACGCCTTAACCCACTCCACCACTTGCTCAGACCCCTAAAAGAGATTGTAATTTCGGAGTATTTAACACTCCAAAGACCACCACCTCCCAAGAGCACTAGAGTAAGTGAGGGGTCATTTTTACGTTTTTTCATCAAGTCCCTGTTAATATGGGAGAACACTGTGTCTATGCTTAAGGCACAACTCTCCTAAACACGAGAGTGAAGTATACAACTTTAGAAATACTTTCCCACCAGGAGACTCGAACCCTAGCCAGCACACAAGCCTTCCAGCAACTGGCATAACAGGTACGCCTTAACCCACTCCACCACTTGCTCAGACCCCTAAAAGAGATGGTAATTTCGGAGTATTTAACACTCCAAAGACCACCACCTCCCAAGAGCACTAGAGCAAGTGAGGGGTCATTTTTACGTTTTTTCATCAAGTCCCTGTTAATATGGGAGAACACTGTGTCTAGGCTTAAGACACAACTCTCCTAAACACGAGAGTGAAGTATACAACTTTAGAAACACTTTCCCACCAGGAGACTCGAACCCTAGCCAGCACAGAAGCCTTCCAGCAACTGGCATAACAGGTACACCTTAACCCACTCCACAACTTGCTCAGACCCCTAAAAGAGATGGTAATTTCGGAGTATTTAACACTCCAAAGACCACCACCTCCCAAGAGCACTAGAGCAAGTGAGGGGTCATTTTTACGTTTTTTCATCAAGTCCCTGTTAATATGGGAGAACACTGTGTCTATGCTTAAGGCACAACTCTCCTAAACACGAGAGTAAAGTATACAACTTTAGAAACACTTTCCCACCAGGAGACTCGAACCCTAGCCAGCACAGAAGCCTTCCAGCAACTGGCATAACAGGTACGCCTTAACCCACTCCACCACTTGCTCAGACCCCTAAAAGAGATGGTAATTTCGGAGTATTTAACACTCCAAAGACCACCACCTCCCAAGAGCACTAGAGCAAGTGAGGGGTCATTTTTACGTTTTTTCGTAAA